>BLBF01000101.1:3034197-3045046 GCA_015471245.1 Laticauda colubrina
ACAGACAGACAGACAGACAGACAGACAGACAGACAGACAGACAGACAAGATACCAAGAGTCCTCAATCTTGGTGACTTTAAGACTTATGGACTTCAACTCCCAGAATTCCCCAACCAGTCGGCTTAATCAGTCTTAATTCTTAAGTCTTAATTCGCTAAGTTTGGAGATCCCTGATATAGACAGACAGAGAGACAGATAAATATGGAAAACTTTGGGTGGAAATGTTTCAGAGAAGTACACAAAGAGGGTTGGGGTTTTACATCACCTAAAGCTGGAGTAACTCTCTTTGTTTTTTTCTGACCACATCCTTGGGTAAACTGCATTCTTGGGTGAAAATTAAAAAAAAAAAAAAGTTATCCACACAAACAGTGGTTTAGTGAATGTCTGAAAGCAGCTATGGTTTTGCAGCGTTTCTCAGCTGGAATCATTTCCAGGAGTATGGATTTGGCTTCCCAGAATTCTTGGTGGTCATCTATCCTGCTGGATGAGGGATTCTGGGAGCTAAGTCTGGGCATCCAGCATTTGTTAATCATGGAAATGCTTGCAGATATGGGTAAAAATATTATTCAAGAAATGCTTTCCTTAAAACATCTTTTGTCAATTGGAGGCCTTCCTCATGCTGGGGGAATTCTGGGAGGTGAAGTCCACATAACTTTGCGGTCTACAAAGTCGGTCTACAAAGTCTACAAAGTTCTTGAGATAGAGAAACTGCATCGGAGTGTAATTTTCACCATTTCTGATCACTGGCCAACGTGGTTAGTTAGGATCAAGGGTGGGCTTCCAAAATTTCAGCAACGGGTTATCTGCCAGGTTGCTGGATGGGCGTGGCCATGGTGGGCATGGTCTAGTCGGTCTCCTGCAGTGGAGGGGGGCATTTTTCCCCTCCCTCAGCTCTGGAGGCTTTCCTCAAGCCTCTGGGAGGATGAAAATGGTCTCCTCAGGCTCCAGAGGTTCTCCCCTGAGCCTCCATGCACACCCTACACTTACCTGTATCTGGTTATGATTGATTTGAAGATGTGTTTGATGAGGTACGCAAGCAATGAATTGTAATTATGACCCTTCTTCAATCTATTCAGTTGGCTTAGCATTACTTTTCAGTATAGCCCACCTCACAGGGTTGTTGTGAAACTAAAGAATAAGGAAAAGTAAGACAATTTAGCCTGCGCTCTTAGATTTTTGGAAGAGAAAACCATGCTCACTAACTTTCCCTTGGCAGGCAGGAAATCAATTAGACTTTGAAGAACTTTTAGCCTTTTTCCAGAGAGACGATTTTTTAATTATTATTATTTTTTTCTCCCTCTCTCGCATAAATGAGGATCGGCCTGTCCCCTGACAATGATTCCTTTCTACAAACATAATTTGGCAGGCTGACTTTTTAGAGTTGGAAAAGAGCAAGACTTGACTTGATGCTGGCAGCAGGCGTTTTTAAAAAATAATGCATGCGCTTGTTAACATTTGGCTCCGTCAAATCTTCCGAGGGCATGAAATTTTATTTCTTGGGACAGGGATGGTTTTTTGCATCCTTGCATCCTACCTCCTCGCCAGACTGTAGATGACCCTTTCTTTCTGCTTCCGGAAGGCATCCTCCTCTAAACCCTGTTTGGTTCACTCACCTTCCCAAAAACCTCTTATTGAATCCAGTTTTATGCCTCTTATTGAATCCAGTTTTAGAATAGAATAACAGAGTTGGAAGGGACCTTGGATGTCTTCTAGTCCAACCCCCTGCTCAGACAGGAAACCCTATATTACTTCAGACAAATGGTTGTCCAACCTCTTCTTAAAAACTTCCAGTGTTGGAGCATTTACAACTTCTGGAAGCAAGTTGTTCCACTGATTAATTTTTTTGTCAGGAATTTTCTCCTTAATTCTAGGTTGCTTCTATCCTTGTTTAATTTCCACCCATTGCTTCTCGTTCTACCCTCAGGTGCTTTGGAGAATAGCTGGACTCCCTTTTCTTGGTGGCAGCCCACAAGATATTGGAACACTACTATCTTACCCTACTCCTTTTTATTAAACTAAACAAACTCAATTCCTGTAACCGTTCTTCATATGTTTTAGCCCCAGTCCCCTAATCATCATTGTGACTCTTCTCTGAGCTCTTTCTAGAGAAGAAAAGCAATCTTTTTTTTTTTTTTTTTGAAGTGGGAAGATGGGTTCTAGACCAGCAGTCCCCAACCAACTGGACCACCAGTGGTGGTCTGTGAGAAAATTTTTGTGGCCTGCAGAAAAATTATTTGCATTTTTTATATTAAGAAATTATATTATGTTAAATCAGGGGCCCCTGGGACGGGTATGTGCAATGAACATTTGTGTTGCTGCAGAGAGTCTCTCCCTTTGGGGTCTTCTTGTATGGGTCAGAAGGGGACAGAAATTCCAACTTAGGATCCATTTCAGCTTCCTGGTGCAGGGCTTTGGGCGAAGGCTGGAGGGAAGTGCCGCTGGTGGCGAAGAGCTGGAAGGCCTTGTTCTAGTGGAACTGCATCATGGCCTGGAACTGGCTGACTATCTCAGCCTGCTGAGCCTCCAGGTGCCAGTACCTGACCTGGCTCTCCCACAGGTCTTCCCTCTGGAATGCCTATGCTCATAATCCTCAGTGAGGTGCTTCTCCTGAGCCTCCTTCTTGGTCAGATCCAATCTGAACTGAGTTGTTTTGCCAACTCTTTCTTGTGGTTGCTCCAACAACTGCTTCCTGTTGGGGCCCAGAGCAGCCTGGGCAGGGAGGCGAGGAATGGCTGGGAGGGGAGGCCAGTGAGGCACCCCACAAGGTGACTGACATCAAGTTAGCCACACCCACCCAGTCACATGACCACCTAGCCATGCCCACCCAGCCGGTCATTAGACAGATTCTAATGGCGGTCCACGGAATTTTAAATTATGAATTTAGTGGTCCCTGAAGTCCGAAAGGTTGGTGACCCCTGTTCGTGACAACCCAATCAGATTGGAAACAAATCCTGTAGAAATCTCAACTAATCTGGCCCTTTCTCTGGCACATTGCACAGATGAGGAGTGGTAGAAGAATAACTCAACTTCTTCTCATTCTATTGTGGGGGACCTAATTCGGACTGATCTGATGAAAGCTTCCTGCAGAGCCTGAGCTCAGAAGTGATCTATTGGGGAAGGGATCTTCTTAGGAGTGGTTTCTTTCCAGGAGGGATGACTGCATGCATTTTCAATAGATTGTGGACTTAATTACATTCAGATTAATTAGATTCAATAGATAGCAGACTTAATTTCATCAACTATTGAAGATTATTTTGAGAGTTGCCTGGATAATCTCCTTATCCCTGAGGATCCTTTTCCAAGTATTTCTTCACTTGCCTGGATTTGAAAAAAGGAGATAGAACAGTAGAAGGAAAAAAGTAGTAGACCCATTGCTGTTTTGTATTAAGCTAGTGGAATTGTGTTTTGTGTGGGTGTGTATAAGTGTGTTTACATGTGTTTCCATTTTAGCGCATCTCATTCTCAGTTTTGAATGTGGGAGCATGGCAGGTATTAATAGCAATTTTAACAAACCAGCCTTGTAAGGTTATTCTAGTCTAGTCTCTGATTTTCCCTGTTGTCCCAACTAGCTTGCAGGCTGCGGTTCATGGGAATTGTAGTCCTGCCCTATTGTGAGTTTGGGGAAACCTTTTTCTGATCTTAACAGAAGGAGGAATGGAAAAGAGCAAAGCTGAAAAGACGCAGAAATGGCCTCTCTCTTTCACACTTGTAGAATAGCCACAAACCATTCAATTCTGAATCAATTTTGAATTTGGGAAATCAAATCTGTCCAGAATAAAAATAAACTTTGCTGTCTCAGCCCTCCCTCCTGTTTTTGATTTCATGTCCTTCTTGTGGTTTGCTCGTGCCTGCTCCATGTGGGATGACTCATCCAAGCCGCTGGATTTTCAAATTAGAGGGGGAAAAACCGTGTGGAAAAGGCACTGGGAAAGGGTGGAGCATCCGATAGAAGCTGGGAACTGGGAGGAATTGTTCTGGCAATGAAAGGATGGGGAAGTCTGGTGCGTTTGGCTGGGCTCATGTACGGCTGCATGATTCAGTGGCATGTAATAGCATGAGAAGTGACATTAGTGCTTTATAATTGTCTTGGTAAGGCCACACTCGGAATATGGCATCCAATTGTGGTCACCAAAATACAAAAAGGCTATGGAAAGAGTGCAGAAAAGAGTGGCAAAGATGATTGGCGAGTGGGTTGAAGACTTAAACTACAAATAATCCTTGAAGGAACTGGGTATGTCTAGTTTAGTGAAGAGAAGGATCAGGGGAGACATGATAGCAGTGTTCCAAGATTTGAGGGGCTGCCACAGAGAGGAGGAAGGGGTCAAGCTATTTTCCAAGGCACCTGAATGGAGGACAATGGATGGGAACTGATCAAGGAGAGAAGCAACCTAAAACTAAGGAGAAATTTCTTAACAGTGAGAACAATAATCACTGGAACAGCTTGCCTTCAGAAGTTGTGGGCGCTCCATCACTGGACGTTTTTTAAGAAAGAGATTGGACAACCATTTGTTGAAAATGATATAGAGTTTCCTTGCTTGAGCAGGGGGTTGGACTAGAAAACCTCCAAGGTCCTTTCCAACTCTGTTATTTTGTTATATTTTGCAGAATTATATTATTGTAAAGCCGGGAGCATTCTGTCTAAGTTATAGGGCTGCCCTTCCAATTCTAGTTCGACAGCACAGAAGCTGCATAAAACGCAGATAAATGAGCGTCTCTGTTGAAGTTAATTTTTCCCCCACTTTGAGTTAAGCATGAGTCACCCCATTTCTCTGGTATGTTTCTTCCTCCTTCCTGTGGGGAAAACCTTGGACATTTCCTCTGTAGGTCAGCACAAGGAAAAGGGGCCTTTTTCACTGAGATGTGTAACAGGTAGTCCTCTACTTGCAATGATTTATTTAGCAACTGTTCAAAGTTACAACAGCACTGGAAAAAGTGACCTATGACTATTTTCACAATTATGACTGTGGCAGCATCCCTAGGGTCACATGATCAAAATTCAGCCGCTTGGCAACTGGTTCATACTTATGACTGTTGCAGGATCCCGGGGTCATCATGTGATCCCATTTTGCAACCTTCTGACATGCAAAGTCAATGGGGAAGCCAGATTTGCTTAACAACAAACTAACTTAACAGCTGCAGTGATTCACTTAACAATGGTGGCATGAAAGATCATAAAATGGGACAAAACTCACTTAACAACAGAAATTTTGGGCTTTCCTGTGGTCATAGGTTGAGGCCAACTATCCAGTGGTAGGTTTCCTAATTGTTTCCTATCAGTTCTCTGCGCGCGTGGATGGCTCAGAGACCGACCTCTGTCAACGCTGGTAAACTCAGCTGATGTTTAGCTCAGCTGAGATGCGGCAATCGGCTCTGCCGGGCAAATCAGCTGGGCTAAAAAACAAGATAATATAGGAGAGGTAACAGCAGGGGCAGGTGGGCGGGGCCAACCAGAGGTGATTTTTCTAGTTCTCCAAACTAGTCAAAATTTCCATGACTGATATGGTCCAAACCGGCTGAATACCACCTCCATATCTATCCTTGTGCCTTATATTCATTGATTTTAATGCAAATAGTCTTTGATTTACAACCATTTGTTTAACGTAGCTGCGAAGTTACGAAAGCACTGAAAAAAGTAATTTGTATATATGCATACTTTGCAGCTCTATAGTAATATCTACCTGGACACATGATCAAAATTCAGGAACTTGGCAACTGGCATGTATTTTCAATGACTGTTTCATCCCTGGGTCATATGCCTGTCATTTGTGATCCTGCCACCTGATATCTGACAAGCCATGTCATTGGAAGGGGAAGCTCGATTTGTTTAATAACCGTGTGATTCATTTAATGACCAAGATGATTTGCTTCTTAACTGTGCAAAAAAGGTCATAACATCAAGCATGACTCACTTAGCAACTATCTCGCTTAACAACAGAAAATCCTAGTTATGGTCATAAGTCAAGGGCTACCTATATAAACATCAGATTTTAAGGATATTAAATACCATTTCAAATCTTCTGCTTTTATTCTCACAGTTTACAGTTTCTCTTTAACAGACAATTAGAATTGGAAGGGACCTTATAGGTCATCTAGTCCAACCCCCTGCCCAAGTGGGAGACCCTAGACCATTTCTGACAAATGGCAGTCCAATCTCTTCTTGAGAGTCTCAAGTGATGGTGCTCCCACAACTTCCAAGGGCAAGCTGTTCCATTGGTTGATTGTTCTCACTGTCAGAAAGTTTTTCCTTATTTCCAGATTGAATCTCTCCCTGTTCAGTTTCCATCCATTATTCCTTGTCTGGCCTACAGGCAATGATTCTTTAATGCTTTTGCTTTGATGATGCTGAGGTGCCTGAAACAATTACAGAAGTAACCATGTGGCAGAAATAAAAAATCTTTATTAATAATAAATAATTAATAATAGATGAATAAAGGTCATCCTTGGCTTACAACCACAATCGAGCCCCAAATTCCCATTACTAAGGGAGATAATTTGTTAAGTGAGTTTTGCCCCATTTTACCATCTTTCTTGCCACAGCTGCTAAGTGAATCACTGAGATTGTTAAGTGAATCGGGCTTCCGCGTTGAATTTGCTTGTTGCAAGATTGCCAAAGGGGATCACAAAACCCCAGGACACTGCAGTTGTCATAAATATGAGTCAATTGCCAAGCATCTGAATTTTGATCATGTGACTGTGGGGAATGCTGCAAAACTCATAAGTGTGAAAAATGGTCATAACTCACTCTGTCATGCCCCTGGTGGAGACTGACTTTGAGGAGAGGAGGAACAGTCAACAGGGAGTGGGAGTGTGGCTCCAGAGGTGGTGGAGGAGGCTGGGGAAGGGCAGAGGCCGGCTGAGCGGTCAGAGGAAGATGCAGGCCCATCCCCTATCCATCCTAGGTTATGCAGGGAGGAGAGGATCAGGGAAAAGTGAGGTCTACTCAGGAGGAGATTACCATGATCCTCCTCATGGCTTGCAGGTGGGAGCTATGTATATAAGTTTATAACTGCTGTAGTCAGAATTGCTGAAGTCAAAGTTTAATGTTTTCTTTGAAAGAGGTTTTTATCTTTTCTGACTTTCTTCCCATGGACTCTCCTCGGTTATCTGCCTGGAATATATGATTAATTATCTTGGCTTGCTTCGGAACTCATCAATGCGGTTTGTTTTGGTTTTCTTTTTGCCTCATTATTTACTTTTGTGACTTTAAACTGTGCCTAATAAAATAGTGAAGTTAAGTTGAAGGCCTTACCGGACTTTAATGTATGTTTTGGGTTTTGGGTTATTTTGAGAGACTAGAGGTCATCACACACTCTTTTCAGTTCTGTTGTAACTTTGAACGATCACTAAACAAATAATCATAAGCTAAGGACTACCTGTTACACATTTCAGTGAAAAAGGCCCCTTTTTAAATACCTAGGAATATGGTTGACTGCAAGTTGTTCCTCAATAATAAGAGGACAACAATAAATTATTGCAACAAATAAAGGAAGATCTGGATTCCTGAGGGAAACTACATCTATCATTATTGGGAAGAATCACCGCAGTCAAAATGAATATATTACCAAAATTGCTATATTTGTTTCAAATGATCCCAATAAGATAAAAAATTATTTGAGGAGTTAAATAAAGTAATAACAAAATTTGTTTGACTAGGAAGAAACTCCAAATAAAATTGAAAATGTTACAGGATAGCAGAAGCAGAGGTGGCTTCGGACTCTCACATTGGGAGCCATACTACCACGCAACGGCATTAGCATGGATAAGAGACTGGATAAATCTGAATTATAAAGGGATCCTAATATTAGAAGGTTATGATTTGCAAATAGGATGGCATGCCTTCATTTGGGAAAAGAAGAGTAAAACACACTCATATTTCCATAGACATCGAATGAGAGGTGCACTTATACAGGTCTGGGAGAGAATTAAAAAAATCATTACATCAAAATACCCAGTAGATTATCAACCATGGAGGCTATGATTTATCCAAATACATTGGACTTAGAAAAGATGGTAAGATATAGTGAATTGTTAGACAACCAAGAGAGGCTCAAAACAAACCAGGAATTGAGAGATCAAGAAATAAACATAGTTTGGTGGTCATATTTATAATTGCAAGCGAGGTATAAAAAAGATTTAGAAGAGTACGGGTTTGATAAAGAACAACAACAACTGGATAAAATACTATTGGGACTGGAGGAGAAATCCACAATAAAAATATCTACTTGTCAAGATTTAAAACTGAATAAGAAATAGTTAAAGGATCTATGATAGTCTGGGTGAGGAATTTTGGATACAATTATAAATTAACTATGTCTAAGGCCTACCAGGAGAAACTTCTACAAAACATTTTATCATTGACATTTACTATTGGCTAGACTGGCTAAGATATATCTAATATGAGTCTAGAATGTTGGAAGTGCAAACATAAACAGGGTACTTTGTTTCATATGTGGTGGTCTTGTCCCAAAACTAGGAAATACTGGGTAAAGATAAGAAAATGGTCACAAGATATAACAGGTCTTCAAATTGAGCTTAAACCTGAACTTTTCTTACTAGGAATAATAAGAGTAGAATATATTATATTTCATATAGTGACGTCGGCTAAAATTATCTTTGCACAAAGCTGGAAATTGAACAGCAATCCCTTCTGAGGGAATGATATTTTAAAAAGTGTTGAATTGTGCAGAGATGCATAAGCTTACTTTAAAATTGAAAGACAGAAAGGAATTGGAATATTATGTGGTCTGGGACAAGTGGTATAGTTGGCTAGATAATAGAAATAAGGATTAAAAGTATATGTATGTACATAGGTATATGAATTTGTCGATGTCACAGTGTTGTAAAGAATGTAAAAGAGATTTGTAATCTTGAAAAAAGTGCAATAAAAATATTTTTTGGGGGAAGGCCCCTTTTGCTTGTGCTGACCTACAGAGGAAATGTCCAAGGTTTTCCCCACAGGAAGGAGGAAGAAACATACCAGAGGAATGGGGTGACTCATGTTTAACCCAAAGTGGGGGGGAAAATTAACTTCAACAGAGATGCTCATTTATCTGCGTTTTATGCAGCTTCTATGCTGCTGAACTAGAATTGAAAGGGCAGCCCTATAAGTGTTTTCATAACTTGGAATGGTCACTAAGTGAACTGTTGTAAGTCAAGGACTACCTATAATAATATTGGTGCTAGAGTCAATGAGGAAGCCAGTTGGGATCCACAGGACTAATGACTTGGGAACATAGGTCCAGTCTCTTCCTTTGAGCCAATGATTTCAGGATTTCCTACCTGACTGCAAATAGAATAGAATTGAATAGAATGGAATGGAATGGAATAATAACTTTATTATTATTTTGAATGTACACTAATCAGCATATATTAAAGTGAAAGTTAGCTGCATACAGCTCTCAAAGGCTCACTACCTCCAACATACACTACATAACACATCAGAATAAATAAATAAATACATGAATAAATACATGAATAAATACATGAGTAAATACAAATATAGAGTCTAGTTTAGATGTATATCTGTACTGTAAAATAAACTGTTTACAAAGCATGTATTTCTCCTCTAGCACTCTTATTCTCTACTGAAATCCTGTAAGTTTATTTCTCCTGCTGTTTTGACACAGAATTCGGTGTATCTGATCTTTTGTGTATTCAGTACATAAACCTGGAGTAAGTAAGTCTGGAAATGAATCCATTTCTAATCTGATGCCTCTCTTCCTCCCATTTCCTGCAGCTCTGCTGGGCTGGTATTTTTCTTTGGATATCAGTTTGTTTGGATAATTGGCTCTGATTGCTTTCCAAAGAGAAATAAAAAATAATTTCTTAAGTCCCACTGCTTTGTCGTTAGGCCACGGAACACGTAGTCCTCACTCACTGACCACTCTGTTTAGCGACCTTTCACAGTTATAATAGTGCTGAGAAAGTTATCATTATGGCCAGTCCTTGCATTAACAACTGTTTGCAGGTAATTTAATAACTCTGTTACTAACTTAAGAGCTGCAGTGTTTCACTTTACAACCATGGCAAGAAAGGTGGTAAAATGGGGCAAAACTCACTTAATAAGAGTCTTGCTTAGCAATAGAAATGTTTGGCATAATTATGGTTGTAAGCTGAGGACTACCTATGTATAATGGTGTTTTTGATACATTTTAATGGAAAGTTTTACAAAGAATAGGAAAACTAACTAAGAGAAAGTCGAAGGAGAAAAGAGAGAAAAAGAAAAAAAAGGCAAAATGCAGAACAAGTACAAAGAAATGGAAATAAGCTTTTGATTTTCCTTGCAGCAAATGTAGAATATAGAATAATAGAGTTGGAAGGGACCTTGGAGGTCTTCTAGTCCAACCCCCTCCTTAGGCAGGAAACCTTACACCAGTTCAGACAAATGGTTGTCCAATCTCTTCTTAAAAATTTCCAGTGTTGGAGAATTCACAACTTCTGGAGGCGAGTTGTTCCACTGATTAATTTTTCTGTATGAAATTTCTTCTTAGTTCTAGGTTAGTTCTCTCCTTGATTAAATATACTGCTATAAAGCTGTTTGTCTGTCTATCTATCCTCTGTCTCTGTCTCTGTCTCTCTGTCTCTGTCTTTCTGTCTCTGTGTCTCTCTGTCCCTTTCTCTGTCTGTCTCTCCCTGTGTGCATATCTATCTATCTGGATCTTTGGTTATTCGGGTTTTCTCCGAATAACCAAAGATCCACATACAAATACCCGCGAAAACCTCAGAAAACATCTATCTATCTATATCTACATCTGTTTGTCCGTCCGTCCGTCCGTCCGTCCGTCCGTCCGTCCGTCCGTCCATCCATCCATCCATCCATCCATCCATCCATCCATCCATCCATCCATC
>BLBF01000101.1:3047596-3112761 GCA_015471245.1 Laticauda colubrina
ATAGATAGATAGATAGATAGATAGATAGATAGATAGATAGATAGATATATGTGAATTTGTCGATGTCACAGTGTTGTAAAGAATATATAAGAGATTTGTAATTGTGGAAATGTACAATACAATTTAAAAATAATAATAATTGAGGCTTGGCAAGTGGTTCACATTAATTACAGTTACATGTCCCAAGGTCATGAAAACTTCTGACAAGCAAATTCAGTGGGGAAGTCAGATTCACTTGACAGCTTAACAATTGCAGTGATTCAGTTGCCATAACTGTGGCAAGATAGATGGCGAAATGGGGCAAAACTCATTTAACAAATTGTCTTCCTTAGTAATTGGGCTCAATTGTGGCCATAAGCCAAGAATTACCTGCATTCGTTTATTATTAATGATTTATTATTAACAATTTATTATTTCTGCCCCATAGTTACTTCAGTAAATGTTCGAGGCCTCTTAGTGTCACTAAAGCAAAAAAAGAAATTTTCACACTTACTCCATTGCAACATCTCCAGGGTCATGTGTTCCAAGTTCAGCTGCTTGGTAGATGCCCCCATTTCGTGTCACCATTGTTAAATGAATCATTGCAGTTGTAAAGTTAGTGACACAGTTGTTAAATGAATCTGGCTTTCTTGTTGGTTTTGCTTGGGAGAAAGTTGCAAAAGTCAATTGCATGACCCCAGGACACTGCAACCGTCATAAATATGAATCAGTTGCCAAAGTGTCTTGAATTTTGATCATGTGAATACTACAAGTCAATGTGTGAAATACAGTTATCACTTTTTTCAGTGCTGTGGTAACTTTGAATAGTCACTGAACAAACTTGTAAATCGAGGACTACCAGTATATCAACCCAGATTAAAGTAGAGATGAAATATGAAGTTTTCTGTGGAACAAGAAGGAAGGATCGCAAAGATCCTGAAAGAAAGTAATTCTGATAAAGTTCTTTATGGGGTGATGGACATTTTCATCCATGTTGTTTCTGTAGAATAGCTGAGCTTAGAGTTCATAAGGAAATTATCTTTTACTATAGCAGAGGGACCTGTTCACAACTTTAAACCATAGTGTGCTGTCATCATGGCTTGTTGAATTGGCTGGGCTCACAGATTGTCCTAATCCATAAATCAACTACACATCACAGTTGTTCAGTTGAAAAGCTGAGTCAAAACAATCCAGGTTCGGCAAAATGCTTAACTCCACTTCCTGCCTCCAGTTCCATGAAGACAGATGTCTATAATCCTAAAAATGTGAAAATTTGGCATTTATTTTCTAATGTTTGATATGGCTCTCCAAAGGAAACCTGGTGTGTTTTTAATTGTGAAACATCAAAAAAATATTTTTTTCTATACACTTATTTCTTCAACACATTTTTGTATTGATCTGTCTTAAAATACAGGAAAGCTACCTTAACAAAAAATGTACACAGGTACCCAACAAAGCAAAGCAGAAATTAACCTACACATGTACATATACCAAACTGCAACCAATTTTGGTTGACATAACAAAAAAAGATGTTGGAACTCTAGAAACAGTGCAGGGAAGAGGAACAAAGATGATTACGAGACTGGAGGCTAAAATCAGGAGTGGGATTCTACCAGTTCGCACCTATTTGCTAGAACTGGTTGTTAACATTCTTAGCAGTTCAGAGAACTGGTTGTTGGAAGAAATGGTCTAATCCTGTAAGGAAGGCAGGAAGGAAACATTCTGGTGTTGCTTACAGAAACTGCCTCTGTTAAAAACTGGAAATTTTTAAGAAGAGATTTGTCTGAAATGGAACAGGGTTTCCGGCCTAAGCAGGGGGTTGGACTAGATCTCTAAGGCCCTTCCCAACTCTGTTATTCTATTCTATACTACACACACACACACACACACACACACACACACGATAAACCTCAATTTATAACCATTCATTTACTGAAGGTAAAGATAAAGGTTCCCCTTGCACATATGTACTAGTCGTTTCTGGCTCTAGGGGGGCAGTACTCATCTCCGTTACAAAGCCGAAAAGCCTACGCTGTTTGAAGACATCTCCGGTGGTCATGTGGCCGGCATGACTAAATGCCGAAGGCGCATTGAACGCTGTTACCTTCCCTCAAAGTGGTCCCTGTTCTTCTACTTGCATTTTTTACATGCTTTCGAACTGCAAGGATGGGAGAAGCTGGGACAAGTAATTCCATTACGCGGTGCTAAGGATTCAAACCGCCAAACTACTGAACTTTCTGCTCAACAATCTCAGCATCTTAGTCACTGAGCCACCTCATCCCTTGCTAGTGAAGTTACAACAGTACTAATAAACTGATTTATGATTATTTGTCACACTTACAACCACTGTAGCATCTCCATGGTCACATGATCAAAATTCACAGGCTTGACAACTGACATGCATTTATAACAGTTGCACTGCCCTGGGTTTGTATGATTGACATTTTGTAACCTTCCTACCTGGCTTCTAACCAGCAATGGGGAAAGCCAGATTCGCTTTATGACCACACATTCACTTAACAACTGCAGTGATTCATTACACAACTGTGGCAGAAAGGTTATAAAATGGGGTAAAACTCTCGCTTTACTTAATAATGGAAATTTTGGTCAGTTGTGGTTGTAAGTTGAGAATTAACGTTATGTGGAAAATAGCAATATCAGTGCAATGCAGTATGGTAAAAACTCAAGCCATTGGGCGAGACTCAAAAAGGAGAAGAATATAAGAGGAAACTATTCAGTTATGAAGAAGTAGAGATACACAGAGACACACACAGTCTAAAAAGAAAGGAAAAATAAATATTTCAGCACACCAAACTAAATAAAGAAAGAACATAAAATAATGTTCAGCCCAGGTCATACACTTATGAATCAGTATGCCTCAGCTAAAGAATTTTGGCAACCATCTATGTCATATTTTTATGAGCTTCAGTTTATTTAAAATACCAGAGGAAAGAGCTTAAAAGGGAGAGCATGTAAACCTTTATGGAATTTCTCTACAGAAATTGCATAAGAATCTTACCAGCTTTGTAATTTGATTGCTTCATTCCTTACAGGGTTATTGAATATTCTTTAGTTTTCTGATACCTATTACATTTAATAAAAACCTAGCTGCTTTTCTGGGATCATGTAAGTATTGGTTTAAAATAATAAATTAATTAAATGCTCTTCAAGCCACTTATTATGGGATTTTTCCAGGTTGCAGAATCTAGGACAGAGTTTTTCCAACTCAGCAACTTTTAACTCCCTCAGTCAGCAAGGCATAAACCATATACTTGGAAGGGTTCTTAGCTTATGGATTGATTAGTCTGAGACTATATGAAAAAATAAAATACAGGATCTAATTCCATGGTAAAATAGATGAATGAAAATGCAAAAATTAAATTAATCCTGTATGTGGTAAATACAAGAATCAGCAATCATATAAAGACATCACATTTGAAGGATAACTTGATCTATTTAATTGGTTCTTAGTTCTACTGCCTTAATTATAAGCCTAGCAGTTTATAATGTATAAATATATTAGTTTATAATGTATAATTATAAGACTAGGAAAAAATAGGACAACCTGCTAGTCACATTCCAGTGGACTTTTTTTTTCAAGCTGGAATGTTAAATATCAAAGCCTACGAGGGGCAGAGAGTTAACCGTCAAACAAAACATTTATTTGTATCCCATCTTTATTATTTTATTAATAATTCAAGCCAGTGAACATCCCTAATACAACTTTCTCTTCCTGTTTTCCCCCATAACAACAACCCTGTGAGGTGGTTGTGGGGAGGGGGGGAAAGGAGGGAGGGAGGGAGGGAGGGAGGGAGGGAGGGAGGGAGAGAGAGAGAGAGAGAGAGAGAGAGAGAGAGAGAGAGAGAGAGAGACCCAAAATCACCAGCCAGCTTTCATGGCTAAGGCGGGACTTGAACTTTGTCTCCTGCTTTGACAGCTTGGTGCCTTAAATGGCTCTTACTAGACTAGACCAAACTGGCTCTGTAATAAAAAATAATAATAAATATATTTATTGCTATAAATCACTGCCTTTAAAAAACTGAATTTCTGCACACCTTCGAAACTGCTCCAAGCAGCTTTGCCAATTGCACCAGAGCAGGGGTGTCAAACTCAATTTCATTGAGGGCTACATCAGAGTTGTGTTTGACCTCGGGGGAGCAGCAAGGGGGGGGGCATGGCCAGGTCAACATCAATGTGTCAGAGGCGCCTATAGTGGCGAAAGCGCTCTGCAGGTGAAAATGGGCTCCCGAGTTCTGTTTGCAGCTGTAACGGCTTCCTGCAACCCTCTGCCGGTGAAAATGGAGCTCAGGAGGGCCACGGGCCGGTCATTTGCTATTTCCAGGTTGGCCCCATGGACCAGATCTAAGCACCCTGTGGGCCAGATGTAGTTCACGGGCCTTGAGTTTGACACCTCTGCACCAGAACATAGCTCTTCTATGAATTTTTTTAAAAAAATGGAAAAAATCTGGGAATCTGAGTCTTGTCTTTCACTGTCATCAGCTCCGCACATGGATTTGGCTGTGAATTCTGCAGCTTCCAATGCCTTGGTGTAATAGGCTGAGCAACTTGGTGTAAAAAAAAAACAAAAAACTACAGAATAATCTGCTGGGTTTTTCCCACACACACATATTAGAAACGACAGGCAGAAATTCGGCCAGACGGTTCCTGTTGCAGAGATTTCAGGTTGGATGGGAAAAGAGCTTTCTTGGCTTGGTTAAACCACCCCACCCCCACGCAGCTGTTAAGGAAGTCATTCCTCATTTGGAAATCTCAAGGTACCACTCGGGTGGGTGGCCGGGTGGATGGGGAGGTCGCCATAGCAACCTCGATCCGATACTCCTGTTTCTAACCCTGTTACTCCTCGGCTGCAGATCCTGACAGATAAATAATAGGCAGGGGATTGTCCTATCTTCTCTTTCCTGTTCTGGCCTTAGACAGGGTCTACCGGCCCACATTAAGTATCCCAAAAGACCCAATCCTCCAGCCTATTTTCCTGAATGCCTGTGCAGGTTTTTTGGGTTATTGTTGAGACTTCTCCAAAATGGAAGTATGGTGAGAGACGGTGTTCTCCAGAGGTCAGAGGAAGAAAGTGTTTCCTTCTATCAGGTTTGCATTTTTGTTTTCCCTCAGCATGTTTGGGAAAAAATGGTTGCTAGGGTCCTGGGAGGAAGAGTAGGTGAAGGAGCAACCTCCAGGCCTAACACCATGTTGCTGATTTGGTACTCCAATGTACCAAAACTTAGTCAATAAAATCAGTGATGGGATTCAAATAATTTAACAACCAATTCTCTGTCCTAATGACTGGTTGGATGAGCATGGCCATGGTGGGCGTGGCCAGGGGGTGTGACAGATAGCCCTTGGCCTCCTGCACCCCTCTGAGAATAAAACAGGCCAGAGAAGCATGCCATCCCTCCAAACCCCATTTTGGGCCTAGTAGGCCTTCCTGCAGCCTCCTGGGAACAAAAAAGGGCCATGGGTGCTGTTCTGTATAAATAATAGTAGAATCCAAATACTTCATTCCGATTGGTTAACAAAACCTAAAAGGGGATTGGTTCAATAGGAACCAATCCACGAAGCCGCCCAAAGGCGGCAAAACCAAATGCTTGTCATTGGCTACAAGCCGGAAGACAGAAACATATAAAAGGACTGTCGCGGCTTGAGCCAATGTTGCGTTTTGCAACTATATTTGAAATAAAGACTTGTTGTTGGAACCCAGTCTACCTCGCGTTTTTCCGGACGGAACACTGGCGACGAAGGTGGGATCGTCCTAAACGCAAGACGGAGCATGCGGTGACAGACAAGCCAGACAAAGAGAAATGGCCGGAAACAATGCGCCGCCCGCACCCTTCAACCCCAATGAAGAAGATTGGGAATCTTACGTAGACCGTTTCCAGATGTACCTAGAGAGCAATGAGATGGAGGAAATCTCAGACCAACGAAAAAGAGCCGTCTTCTTGACACACTGTGGGCCCGCGATTTTTAAAATGGCCAAGGCTTTGGCAAAGCCCCAAGATGTCAAACAACTGACGTGGACCGAGCTCCAAAGAACATTAAAGGCCCACTATGCACCAGTGGTGTCAAACCTGATAAAGCGGCACGAGTTTTATCGGAGAGACCAGAAAGAAGGCAAAACCATCACTGATTTTGTAGCCGCCCTACGCCAAATAGGGGGAGCGTGCGAGTTTCTTAACTTAGATGAAGCGATGCGGGATCAAGTGATATTGGGGTTAAGAGACTCAACTATACAGAGCAAGCTACTGAACAAACCCAACATATCAGTAGCCGAAGCTATTGCAGAAGCCTCGGCTGCTGAAGCCGCCAAAAAATCGGCAGATAAGATGAAACAAATGAATGCAAGTAACAATGAAAAAAGCCCGGCCAGAGGAAAAAAACAACCTCCCACAACCACTCATTACGAAGAACTCGAAGAGACGTCAGAATCCGGGGAGGAAGACGACAAAATCCACCGCCTATACGCTAACAAGAAAGGGCGCGAAAATAGAAATCGGTGGGAATGTGCTGGCTGCGGGGGAAATCCTCGGGGAATCCCCGAGCCGATTGCAGATTCCTCGATGCCATTTGCAGAGCATGCAAGAAAAGGGGGCATATCGAGAAAGTCTGCAGAAACAAAAAGAATTACAGCCCAAAGAGACGAAACGACTCCCCAGCAAAACCTGAGCCAAGACTCTCCGAGAGAAAGTGGCGGCGAAACAGGCAAGCCACTAACCGGGAGAAAGCATACCAAACTTTCACTATCGGAAGCGCTCAGACGGAATGCGGGAAGAAAGTAAAAATAGTTGTAAAAATTGAAGACAGCCCCTGCGAGATGGAAGTTGATTCTGGATCGTTCCTATCCATGGTGTCGTGGGACACCCTCAAAAAACTAATCCCTGACATCAAAATTAAGGAACTCCAGAGACAAAAACTAACTCTCAAAGATTATCAGGGAAACCGAATTCCTGTAATCGGCCTGGGACATTTTCGAATCGCTTACAGGCAACATGTTGCAGTGCTACCATTAACAATAGTCGACCGAGATCGACCAAGCCTCCTGGGTATTGAATGGTTCGCACCATTGGGCATCAGGATGACCGGAGTGGACCGGGTGGCCGCAACTGACTGGGAAGAAGACCTGATCCGAGAATTCCAGGACATCTTCGACGGTTCCCTAGGCAGGTATCAGGGAACCCCCATTTCGTTTAGTCTAGACCCACAGATAACCCCTAAAAGACTAAAGGCCAGACGGGTTCCTTTTGCTTTAAAAGAAAAAATAGAGGAACAACTAAATAAATTGATAGATCAAGGGGTTTTAGAACCGGTCGACCACGCTAAATGGGAAACACCAATTGTGACACCAATTAAGCCAGATGGGTCGGTTCGAATCTATGGCGACTACAAGGCTACCCTGAACCACACGTTGCAACAGAGCACGTACCCGGTGCCAGTTGTGCAACACCTACTGCACTCTCTTGGGGGAGGAAAAGTTTTCGCCAAACTAGACCTGGCACAGGCATACCAACAGCTCCCAGTAGACCCCTTAATGGCGGAAGCACAAACAATAGTGACTCACAAAGGGGCATTCAAATGTAACAGGCTCCAATTTGGAGTAAGCGTAGCCCCAGGCGTTTTCCAGAGCCTCATAGAACGCCTGTTAAATGGCATAAGAGGGGCCATACTTTGACGATGTCCTTATTTCAGCCAAAGATGCAACACAACTAAAGAAAAGACTCAAAGAGGTCCTAAATAAATTCAGAGAATCTGGCCTTAAAGTAAAGAAAGAAAAGTGCTGCCTAATGACTGATCGCGTTGAGTTCTTAGGATATTTAATTGATGGAGAGGGCATACACCCCACCGAAAAAAAAGTCATAAAAGTCATAAAAAAGTCATAAGAAACACACCAGAACCAAGGAATAAAACTGAGCTGCAGGCATTTTTGGGACTGATAAACTTTTATAATGTGTTCCTACCCCAAAAAGCCACAATAGCGGAACCATTGCATCGATTACTGGACAGGAAAACAATTTGGACATGGGGACTTAGAGAAAAAAAAGCTTTCCAAGGAATAAAACATCAAACACCGTTCTTATCCAGTTTATTAACATCAAACACCATTTTTATCCAGTTTAGCAATACACTGCCATTGACGGTGACCTGCGACGCCTCGCCATTCGGAGTCGGTGCCATCCTGAGCCACCAATTGCCTGATGGGAGAGAGGCACTCGTCGCATACTATTCTAAGACCCTGTCCAAAGCCGAGCGTAATTACAGCCAGTTGGACAGAGAAGCTCTAGCAATTGTCGCTGGAGTGAAACGCTTCCATGAGTACCTATATGGAAGAACTTTTCAAATCGTAACAGATCACAAACCGCTACTAGGAATTTTGGCAGGAAACAAACCTACAACGAATATTCTGTCCCCACGAATGACTAGATGGTCAGAGTTCCTGGCAGCCTATTCCTATACTCTGACACATCGTCCAGGGAAACAAATTTCCCATGCAGACGCTTTGAGCAGAGCACCATTGCCATCAACAGAGGAAGACCCGGCACCAACGATGACAGCATTACAAATAGAGACTTGCCCCGATCTACCCATATCTGCGAATGATGTCGCCAGAGCCACCGCAAAAGACCCATTGACTGCCCGCGTACTTAACTGGGTAGGTAAAGGCTGGCCGGAAAACCAAAAAAACTGAGAACTTTAAACCTTTCCGGACCAGACAAACTGAACTCTCAATCCAAAAAGGTTGTTTATTGTGGGGTGATCGGGTAATTATTCCTAACAAATAACAAACCAAGGTACTTGGTATGCTTCACGAAGGCCACCCAGGAATAGTTAAAATGAAAAGCCTTGCTAGAAGCTACGTTTGGTGGCCGGGTATAGATAGGGACATTGAATACTGGGTAAACTCGTGCAATAAATGCCAAAGAATCAGGCTGTCCCCGCCAAAAGCACCCATAAGAGACTGGGAAACCCCAAGAGGCCCCTGGTCACGAATCCACATCGATTTTGCGGGTCCTACCAAGGGGCATACGTTTCTGATTGTCGTGGATGCATACTCTAATTGGCTGGAGGTAAAAATTATGCCATCTACAACAACAGAAACCATTATAAAACAACTTGACAAACTCTTTGCAACCCATGGCCTACCGGACGTCCTAGTGTCCGATAACGGGCCACAATTAACCAGTCTCCAATTTGAGCAATACCTAGCCTCCCTAGGTATTAGACATGCCCAAACCGCGCCGGCCCACCCGGCTGCAAACGGTAGGGCAGAGAGAATGGTCAGGTTTACCAAGGAGGATTCAGAAAAAATGGACACTGGGGATGTCCAAAATAAGATAAATCGATTACTCACCCTCCAACATATCACACCCAGTACTACAACCAACAAAACCCCAGCAAAATTACTGATGGGAAGGAAACTAAGGTCGCATCTAGACAGATTGCACCCAAATTTCACACCAGAAAACCCCCCCGACTCCTCCACCCGATGCAGGACCTTTGCAATAGGCGACTTAGTTTATGCTAAAAATTTTACGGGGGACCCATTATGGCTACCCGGACAAATTACATAAATAACAGGCCCCAAATCCTACCGACTAACAGTAGATGACAGCAGGGAATGGAAGTGGCACATAGACCAGCTTCGCTCCCGAAACATAGAACGAAATGCAAACACACAACCACACATAGAAAAACACGACGAAATTCAAACCAAAGAGGGGGGGGAAATGCGAGAAATCAATAAAGAACCATTTAAATTAAACTCCGAAAACAATAACAATCAAAAAGAGCAAATAAAAGACTCACTGTTTGAAGAAAGTTGCGAGAAGAGTCCATCCGAAGGGGCCAGCCAGGCCATCTCGACCTGCCCGGAGGAACCGGGAGGGAGCGGCAAAACCGCCGGCCTAAGAAACTCAGGCGGCAGTAAAATGGCTGACTCACCCTTCCAGACGGTTCCATGGAGAAAGACTGGAGAAACAGCAACCCCATCCGAACCGGTCGAAGTCTCTGACAGAAATGAACCGCGCAAGTCCAGTTGAATCAAAAGAAGCCCCACCTACCTGCGCGACTACGTCACTACGTAGGACTGAATTAAGAGGGGAGGGGTGTTCTGTATAAATAATAGTAGAATCCAAATACTTCATTCCGATTGGTTAACAAAACCTAAAAGGGGATTGGTTCAATAGGAACCAATCCACGAAGCCGCCCAAGGGCGGCAAAACCAAATGCTTGTCATTGGCTACAAGCCGGCAGACAGAAACATATAAAAGGGCTGTCGCGGCTTGAGCCAATGTTCCGTTTTGCAACTATATTTGAAATAAAGACTTGTTGTTGGAACCCGGTCTACCTCGTGTTTTTCCGGATGGAACAGGTGCCATGCTCCCTTTTGAGCCTCGTAGTCCTCCCTGAAGCCTCTTGGGAGCCACATGGGGTGTATGGGGACTCTGGGGAGGGGAGGGGCGGAGCCAGACAGCAATTTAACAACTGATTCGGCCAAAGTGGTACAAACTGATTGAATCCCACCATTGGATATAATTCTTTTTTTCGTGACTGTTCAAAGTTACAACAACATTGAAAAAAAAGTGATTTATGACTGTTTTTCATCCTTACGATTGTTGCAGCCTTCCTGTAGTTATGTTTGATTGGCAGCAGGCTCATATTTATGATGGTTGCAGTGTCCAGTGGTCATGTGATCACCTTTGCAGCCTTCTGACAAGCAAAGTCAATGGGGAAGCCAGATTAACTGTTACTAACTTAACTGCAGTGATTCACAACTGTGGCAATAAAGGTCCTAAAATGAGACAAAATTCATTGAACAACTTATCTTGCTTAGCAACAGAATTCTGAGAGTCAACTGTGGTCATAAGTCAAGAATTACCTGTATATATATTTTTTTCCCAAAAGAAAGAGAAGGCATGGAAGTATAGTTAACTTTTTAAATGGTTATTTATTGATATTCTGACTTTTATTATTTTTACAAATAGCTCAAGGCAGTGAATACATTCAACAGGGTTTCCTCCTATTTTCCTACAACAACATCCCTGTGAGGTGAGTTGGGCTGAGGGAAAACTGGGCAAGAGTCACTCAGCTGGCTTTCAAAGCTAAGTCAGGACTTGAACTCACAGTCACTTACTTTTTAGCTTGGTGCCTTAACCACTTAACCATCATTCTCTGTCCCCTCCTGTGGGTCAGCAGTAGTTTGGAAATAAAGGATGAGAAGGAGCTTCCAGAAGCTACCAGCTACCATTCCTACCCTTAACATTCTTTTATTTAGCGTATGACATATCATAGATCCGGGATGTCAAACTTGATTTCATTAAGGGACACATCAGGGTTGTGTTTGACCTCAGAGTGTGGCCAGGGTGGGCATGGCCAGCTTGACATCACTCGTGTCGGGTGCGCCTGTGGTGGCCCAAGCGCTCTGCTATCAAAAATGGGCTCCTGACAGAGGTGGTATTCAGCAGGTTCTGACCAGTTCTGGAGAACCGGTAGTAGAAATTTTGAGTAGTTCAGAGAACCGGCAAATACCACCTCTGACTGGAGATTTTACAGTATCCTTTCCCTGCTACACCCACCAAGTCACGGCCACAGAACTGGTAGTAAAAAAAATGGAATCCCACCACTGGCTCCTGAGCTCTGTTTTAAGCTGCGACAACCTCCTGCAACCTTCTGCCAGTGAAAGGAGGGCCGCATTTGGGGCCCCAAGCTCTGTCTTCACTGGCAGAAGCACCGCAGGCCAGTCCTTTGCTGTTTCCAGGGTGGTCCCTTGGGTGAGATCTGAACAACCTGTGGGCCGGATCTGGGCTCCAGGCCTTGAGTTTGACATCCCTGCACCACAGTATTACTTCTCTGATTTAATCAGTACACCAAAGTGAATGGTCCTATAGAATTTATACACAGGTCAGTTTTCATTTGAAGGGCCGCCAGCTGCCGACCAGTAACCTCAGCTTCCCTTCCCTACACCCTACTTAATCTTTGCCTCCCTTGTTCTATTTCTTGACCCAGTCTTCAGACACCAATCCTAAGTTTCTCCACCCCCGTGGCAGGCCCAAAAATATATCTCCCCCCACCCCCTACCCCCGACAGCTGAAATCCCCCAACTGTCTGCTATGGGAGCAGCTGTCTTGAGTTCATTCTTGTACTCTTCTCAGCCCCACCAAGCAGACACATTGCCAGCACTCCCCCAGCTATCCTCTTGGCTTGCTTGCAAGGTTTCCGGTGAGTCGGACATGAAGTACAATTTTTGCATCTACATTTTAGGGGTTAGAAAACTGCCCGCTAGTGTTGAAATCCCCGTCCCATTTTGGAACAGAATAGGGAATTAATCTGTGGGGTGGGAGGAAGAGGGTTGAAGCAAGGGGTGGACGGGGTGGAGGAAGGAGAGTATTGCATTTTTTCCAGCCCCACCCAGGGAGATTATTTTATTTAGTGCATATGAAGGCACATATTGTACGCCTAATGTGGTAAGTAACTGGAAACCAAGGCTGTAGACTGGAGATTTCTGTTGTTAAGTGAGACATTTGTGAAGTGAACTTTGTTCCATTTTTTGGACTTTCTTGCCACAGGTGTTGAGTGAATCACTGCAGTTAAATTAGTAACATGGTTGAAAAGTGAATCTGGTTTTCCCATTGGCTTTGCTTGTCAGAAGGTCGCAAAAGGATACAACAACAGTAATAAATGTGAGTCAATTCCCAAGCCCTGGATTTGGATTACATGACCATGGGAATGGTGCAAGTCATGTGAAAAACGTCCTTAAGTGACTTTTCTCAGTGCCATTGTAGTGCCAAAACATTTGAACAGTCACTAAATGAACTCTGGTAAGTCGAAGACTGCCTTACAGGGTTGTGGACAGATAGTTCTCGATGTACGAACACAACTGAGCCCAAAATTTCTGTTGCTAAGCAAGGTAGTTGTTACATGACTTGTGTCCCGTTTTATGAACTTTTTTCTTGCCACTGTTGTTCAGCAAATCATTGATAAGTGAATCATGCAGTTGTTAAGTGAATCCGGCTCCTCCTCCTGCTGACTTTGATGCAGAGGCAGCTGGGAAGGTTTCCAATGGTGATCATGTTACCTGAATTTTGATCGCGCTATGATGGGGATGCTGCAGTGGTTGTATCTGTGAAATCCAGTCATAAATCACATTTCAGAGTCATTGTAACTTTGAATAGTCACTAAAGGAATGGTTGTAAGTTGAGGACTCCATGAAGTTAGTTTCTTGTCATTACAGTAGTTTTCAACCTACAGTAAATTCATACTGTGACCGTTTGAAATTACATCGGCATTGTCCTCACACTTGTGACCATTGCAGGGTACCCACAATCACATTATCAAAATTAAGAGGCTTGGTAACTGACATGTATTTATGACAGTTGCAATATCCTGGAAATAAATGTGATTGCCATTCGCGACTTTCCTAACCAGCTTCTGACAGTGACACTGGGGGAAGCCAGATTCAATTAACAATCGTGCAATTCATTTAATGGCTGCGGTGATTCACTTAACAAATGCAGAAAAAAGTTCATAAAATTGGGCATGACTCATTTAACAACTGCCTTGCTGAGCAACAGAAGTTCTTGACTCTATTGTGGTCATTAGTGGAGGACTATCTATAGCATAGTATATAGTATAGTATTTCTTTAGGGAATCCCATGAGGCCATGGCATTTCTATAGCAGTGTTGGAATTATTATTAAAAATAGCAGGATTCAATTATACTTTTGCTTTCCTCCATTATTTCCCAATTGTTGGAAGGCAGGTTGTTGCCTGGCCCATTTCTAATTTTTTTTAACTGTGTACTGAAAGCCAAATTTGGCCCTAGGTTCTGAGTCAGTTTACCTTCCCATAAGCAACTGAGTCAGAAGATCATTAAAAAGCAATTTATTAATGAATCCTGATAAAATGGGATCTCTCAATGAAAAAAGGAGAGAAAGAGAACCCCTAGGCCCATGTTTCACTCCTCTTTATAGTTAACACAACAAAGAAAATGCAAGAGAGAAGATACTAACTAGATTGGGCAGAATTGTAGGGGGTGTGCATAAGCGCACCAATCATGCCTACCATCCCTGTCCTATTGTTTCTTTTTATTTTTCTTATAAGTATCCATCTCATGTATTCAAAACTATGTTTATTCTTATACCTGTATCTTGTAAATGATTGACAAATCAAATCAAATAAATAAATAAAAAAAATGAAATGGATAGACTTACTCTCAGGGTTCCCAAAAAACCCAGCTCCAATCAAAAACTCAGACAGGCATTTTCTCAAAAATTCTTTTAATTAGAGTAGGTATACTGGCACATCTGGGAAAACCTGAATTTTTTTTTATTAATATTTTTTTTATTTTTATAACAACAAAAACAAACAAATGAAACCTTTCTGTTCATCAGTGTGTCAATTGGGTACACATTTCTTTGTGCGCATAATAACATTATCATACATATTTTATTTATATATGTTTATAATCCTTCTAATCAGTATCTTATACCACATAAATCACTTCTTATATTAGCCTTAACATTATATTTATTGACTTTCAATAATATATTTCACATTCATTTACTTAATAACTCATTCAATTATCAGTAATAGATATTATACTGTACTTACATATTTCAATTTCTTACTCTTCTATCTAGCAATTCATAAAATAAATTCAAAATTTTATAATAATCTTTTTCCTGTTGTTCTCTAATTGCCATTGTCAATCCATTCATTTCTGCGCGTTCCATTATTTTCTTCATTATTTCTTCATCCATCTGAATTTTCTCATTTTTCCAATTTTGTGCAAATACAATCCTGGCTTCTGTTAATACATTGATACATTGTTATAATTCTCAGGCAAAATTCCCAATAAAAATATCTCTGGTTTTAAATCTATAGATTGTTTTATCATTTTCTCCAGCCACATATGTATTCTAGTCCAATACTTTTTAGCTTCTGTGCATGTCCACCACATATGGTAGTATGATCCTGGTAACTTCTGACATTTCCAGCACTTCGCTGATTTATCTTTAAACATCTTGGCAATTCTCAGTGGGGGTAAGTGTCATCTGTAAAACATCTTATACAAATTCTCTTTATAAGCTGTTGACATAGTTAAGTTTCTATACCAGCATTCTCCAACGGTGGGTCTCACCCCCAGATCACCCCCCCAAAGCAATTAATCCAGGCTACACAGAAATACAAGGCTACACCACCCACATGTCCCTCCCTGGGAACCCTCCCCACCTACTCCTTACCCTGCAAACTTGCCTGCTAAATTCCTTTTTCCAACCATCAGGTATTCTGCTATGCGGGAGATTTTAGATTAGGACTGAAGGTTCTATTATTCAGTGCAGACTCACAGCAAGCAAATTTGAGAGACTGAGCTAGCCGATGGCAGATAGATAGATCACTGAATGATTCTCTGAGCAACTCAATCTGCCTGCCTACTTTGCCTGAATTTGGGTAAAAGTTGCTCTTTTTTTATAAAAAAAATTCAATATTTACATAAATGGTGTGTTGTGAATTAATTTTGTGAGTTTGGTTGCAAGCAAATTTTATGTGAGCTAGCCAATGGCAGATAGATAGATTTCTGAATGAATCTGTGATTCCGTGAGCAACTCAATCTGCCTGCCTGCTTTGTCTGCTTTTGGATAAAAGTTGCTCTTTTTTATAAAAAAAATCAATGTTTATAATATTTACATCGAAGCCATGCCCAGCCAGTCACATGACCACCAAGCCACATTCACAAATTAAGCCACTTTCACAGAACCAGTTAGTGGTCCCTGTGATTTAAAATTTTGAGTTTGGTGGTCCCTGAGGTCCAAAAGGTTGGTGACCCCTGTTCTAGACCATAGTATCTGCCATTTATCCAAGTCTATACCATATCCAAAGTTTTTTCCCCATGCAATCATTGATTCTTTAACTTGTTCTTCCTCTAATTTCTCTCCTCATAAGTAACCATATAATTTTTAATCAACTTCTCTTCAATGCCTGTTAGGATTTTATCCAATTCAGTCAATTTCTTACAAAACCCAGCCATCTTAATATCTTTCTCATACATTGTACGTATTTGCAAATACGAATACCAATTCATTTTTATCCCTTTTAACTCTAATTCTTGCTTTGTTCTGAGTTCACCCTTTTCATTTAAAATTTCTAATGTGTTCCTTTTTAAAAAGCTATAGATATGTAAAAGCTTCTAATATTGATACCAGACTGGTATTTTTATACAGTGACAATCTCTTATTTTTTCCCATACTGTTAATGAAGCATCTCTAATGTAGTGTCTCCTAAAATATCCATGTACCTTACTTTCTTTATACCATAAAAATGCATGCCAGCCCAACAGTAAATAATGCCCTTCTAATGTTAATAACCTGGCATTTTTCAATCCATTCATTCATCCACATCAATATTCTTGCCTGATAGTATGGTTCCCAACTGGGTAATCCAAAACCCCCATCACCCTTGTGTCCTGCAGTAATTTTATCTTGATTATTTATTTATTTGTTTGTTTGTTTATTTATTTTATCAAGCAATCATAAGATAACAGGTCTTCTTGTCTTCTTCCCCTGCCAAATGAATTTCAACATCATTTTATTTAAATCTTCAAAGTATATTTTTTTCAATCTTATTGGAATTGTCAGGAATAAGTATAATATTTTTGGCAATATGTTCATTTTAATTGTCGCTATTCTACCGATTAAAGATAGTTATAGATTTTTCCATTTTTCCATCGTAATCTGTTGTAGTAATCTCTTGTAATTATCTTCTTTAAGTGTTCCACATCTAGCTTTCATTTGTATCCCTAAATATTTCACTTTTTAAAAAATTTGAATATTTAATTTGTTCATTAATCTTTTCTTTTGTTTTTCTGTTATGTTTTTTGCAAAGATTTTTGTTTTTTCTTTGTTTATTTTCAATCCTGCTACTTCACCGAACTCCTCTGTTTTTCTAACTTAGGGCCTGTTTCCAATGGTTCTTCCAATATAAAAATCAAATTGTATGCAAAAACTTGTAATTTATATTCTTCCTTTTTTATTTTCATTCTCTTTATTTCTTCATTTTTCTTAATATTTCTATTCAAAACTTCCAAAGTCAATACAAACAATAATGGGGATAATGGACAGCCTTGTCTGGTTTCTTTTTGAATGTTAAAGTTTTCTGTCAATTCTCCATTTATCATTACTCTTGCTGTTTACTTGTTATATATCGCCTTTCGTGCTTGAGTAAACCTATCTCCAAAACCCATCTCCTCCAATTGTATCAATATAAATTGCCAATTCATATTATCAAATGCTTTCTGTGCATCTAAAAACACTAATGCCATTTGTTTCTCTGAGTGAGTTTCATAGTATTCCAGAGTATTCAATATTATCCTCATATTCCAGGTATTTCTTCAATATTTAAAAATACAAAAACCATCCCCCACACCCATCATGGTCTAATCACCATCTGTTCCAACTAAGACATCCCTTCAACCACTTCTCCAGATGCAGGAACAACATGACCTTGACCGAAGAAAAGAATGCTATTATGTCTAACTACCAATACTCTACAATTCCCCCCTCCTACTTTCCCAGCCACAGGAATGTGGCAGCGTGGAAGCTTCTGGTACTAGCATGGCTTCCAAAGCTGGCACTTACACTAAAAAGCAAACACACAAAAAAACACAGAATATTATCAAGCATGGAATTTATTTTACCAGTGGTTTGGAAAAAAAGGAGTAGAGAGTAAGAATGGAATCTGTATTGTTAAGCAAATTAAATACCCAGACAACACAATGTTTATTAAGCACTAAGAAACATAATTAATACAAAATTAATAAAATTTATTTTAAAAAAACCAAACTAAATTCAAGAGGGAAGTTGATTGGATAAAATAAGATTTTGCATACGAATCAATTACATGTGGTCAATCATGTTACATGTTTGCATCCTGTAAATGTCATATTCATTAAAATGAGGTCTGATGTAATTTAAGAAAAAAAAAAGGTTATTTGGAGTTCACAAAAGAGATAAAGAAACTTCAAATTGTAACAACAATCTTTTTCTTATCTGGAGTTAGTCTCCAGCTTATTTATCAGTTCAGGAATGTTGAAAGCTAATAAACCTGAACATCATTTTAAAAGAGAGAAAATAAATCAAATTAAAATACAAAGCTAACTACCTATGTGAGTTAAGAAATTACAAAACCCATGTCACTAGCCGCCTAGGTACCAGGCCTTTAATCTTTTCTAATAAGATTCTTTGAGGGCTAGAAACCCGAAGGTTGTTTTTCAAAAGGTCCTCTATAGCAGGTGATGTTCACTGCAGTGCATGAAAGGCGCTGCTGTTTGGTTTACGTTTCATTTCGTTTCCCAGCTTCTCAGGCAGACTCTGGTCAGACGCTGAATGCGGTTTTCTCCCAGGTGGATGTGCGTGCGAGAGCCGCACCCTGGGAAAAATCTGACAGGAAGCGAGAGAATCAGTTAACCAGAGGGCAGGACATGCTGCCAGAAAAGCAGGATAGAAATAAATGAGATTGCAGAAGTCCTTTCCAAGTGATGCATTGGAAGGACTGTGCATGGGCAAACCCTGTCAGGGCCTTGCCGATGAATTAAATTCTTCTTGAAATCCCATTTCCAGCTAGCCTTTGCAAGAAATTTGGCCTGGCAGACCATAAATCTAATTCCTCTGCGTTGGTGTTGAGCCTGCCACTGAGATTTCCCTGCCTTGTCTTGCAAGATGTCGATGAAAGATTGTAGTGTTGGAAGCAATGTCCATCTGGGTTCAGTTTCAAGTGGGGGGGGGGGGGGGGAAGACACTGGAAACTTGAAGGCTGTTTGGAAAGATGGTTTAATGGTGGACAGGATCACATGCCTTGGAGCTCTTGGGCGAAGAAGAGGGGCAGAGATGCTCAGACTGCCTGGGTTTTATACCCCCTCTGGCTTTGAATTTCCTGGGGCGCAGGAAGAGTATTGGCTCTGCCTGAGGGAGATAGATCTTTAGAATAGCTTGTCCCAGGCCTTAGTGGTCCATTAACAAAGGTGGGAGGGCTGAGTTTCTGCCTCTGAGTTTCTACTTCTCTTTTAGGGGAAATATTCTGCCTTTTTAGCATATCCTGAAACAGGGATTGCCAACCTTTCGGACCTCAGGGACCACCAAACTCATAATTTTAAATTCCATAGACCACGAATATGAATTTTGACTGACGGTAGCTTGTTGACGTTGGTGGGAAAGCTGGTCCCACATTCCAGAGCTGCAGTAGCCACAAGACTAGCCCTTTAGTCACAGGACTGCAGCTCTGGAATATGAGATCGGCTTTCCCACCAACATCAGCAAGCCTCCCTTCTACCTTCTAGTTCCAGCTCACATGGCTCAAGATAAGGTTTGCACTCAGACAAAGGGTGGGGGCCAGCGGGTGGGCGGGCCATGTGGGTGGCGCAATCTTTTGTTCCTGCGCAGCCTGGATTAATTGCTTTGGGGGATACTTCTCTGCGGACCACCAAAAATTTTTCATGGTGACCACTGTCCTAAAATATTTCATTTTTATAGGAGAGGGGTGGGTTTTAACTTCCAACAGTAGATTGTAAAAAAAAATTAAAATGATTTGTCTGCATGTCACAATGTGGGCTGGAAGAAAAAAATCCATCTGGTTCGGTTACAAGCTGGGAGAAGGTGGCTGGAAGTAACACGGAGGCTGGTTGGAAAGAAAGTTGGTTTATTGATGAAGAAGAACCATCGGCAGCATGTGGTTCTGGGTCAGTTGCTTCATCAATAAACACTCTTTCCAATCAGCCTCTGTGTTATTTCCAGTGTCTTTCTCCCAGCTTGGAAATGAACCAGATGGATTTCTTTCCAACAGTGGGATGGCTAATCCAGCATCAAATGGAATAAAAAGGAAGGGAATTCTTTAAAGAAAAAGCTCTCTTTTGATATTCTTGCTGTGTTTTCTATTTGAAGAAAAAAAAAATAAGCATGTTTTGCAGAAGTTAGGAATGTTCTAATGTATATTCCCCCTCTGGTATCTTCAGTGATACAGTCCATGTAGAGCTGCCAGATGTTCTAAGGCAAAATAGAGTGGACTGGTCCATTGCAGATTGCAGGGGATGCTATGTGCTGTCGAGCATCAACAAAGTTTCTGAAGGGAAATCTCAGTTCAAAAGCAGTTTACAAATGTCAAAGACCATAAGAAAATTTCAGGCCAGAGCCTCTACCAAAAGAGGCTATCCCCAAGAGATGATTTTATAATTCAAAGTTGACTCAGCCTTCCATCCTTCTGAGGTGGGTAAAATGAGGACACAGATTGTTGGGGGCAATAGACTGACTCTGTAAACTGCTTAGAGAGGACTGTAAGGCAATGTAAAGTGGTATATATGTGCTATTGCTATAATAAATATAAATCATTACTCATCTCAACAATTTAAATAACAATTTAAAAGGCAGTCATTTAAAGAACAGACTATCATCTTCAAGTGGAACATACTGAAACTAATAGAGAAGAAAGAAACCAACAAACTAAAAGGCAGTTGTAAAACTTTTTTTGAAAAAGCCTTTTTCTGGCCCTTAGAAAGGAGTTCACAGAACTGGGGCCACCACTGAGAAAACCCCATCTCTTGTACATGGCCCTCTATAGAATAATAAATATAAATCAATTCTCCAAAAAGCTGTGAAGGATGTAGGCTACTTCATTATTCTTTCTTGTAGGTATGTTGCTTTTTTTTTTAAAAAAAGTGAGACGTATGCAAAAAATACATGCTGTTGCATGCAAGTTAAAGCACAGATAAGTATTGGGCCAAAACAAGAAACAGCTCAAGGTTCAAATCCACTCTAAAACTTGCAAACTCTGACTTTGGGCCAATCTCTCCCTCCCTTCCACCCTTCCTGCTTCACAGGGTTGTTGTGCTGGCAAAAAATAACAGTGGAGATAAAGCTGGTCCTGGAGTACCGGTATTCACCATTCAATTAAGTACTGAAGTTACAACAGTGCTGAAAAAGCTGGTTTATGATTGGTCTTCCTGGTTATAACAAGGACCATGTAATCAAATTTGGTCACTTGGCCACTGGTATGTATTTATGACCATATGATCATGTGATCCCCATTTGTAACCTTCCCAGCCAGCTTTCAACAAACAGGATCAATGGGGAACACCAGATTTGATTAATAACTGCCTGATTCAGTTAACAGTGCCGATGATTCGCTTAACAACTCTGGCAAAAAGGCCGTAAAATGGGGCACAGCAGACTTAAGAGCTGTGTAACAAAACTTAGTAACGGAAACTTTGGGCTCAATTGTAGTCATAAGTCGAGGACTCCCTGTATAGGTGTAATATGAACATTACAAGGGACGTTACGGTCTCAAATGGCATAAAATACACCTTCCCATTGGTGGGATTCCAAATTGCACGCTACCGGTTCTACGAGCTTCACGTTGCACTGTAAGATCACTTCCCCTGAATGCGTAGCACTCACTGATCACTTTGTGCACATGCACAGAACTCATAGATCACTTTGCATGCACACACAGCACTCTAAGATTGCTTCACATGTGTGCAGAACTCAAAGATTGCCCTTGGTGAGATGAACTGTTTTTTAGTGCAGCTGACGCTTGGCAATCCGCTCTGCCATGCATATCAGCTGAGCTAAAAATCAATGGAATATAAGACGGGAAAGGATGGGAAAGGATGGGGGCCGGTGGGCGGGGCGATGATATTTGCCGGTTCTCGGAACTGGTCAAAATTTCCATTACAGGTATGTTAGAACTGGTCCGAACTGGCTGAATACCACCTCTGCACCTTCCTCACTTCTGGCACAGCACATAAATTCAATTTATGGTACTTCCATTTTCTCTTCTTCCGCTGCAGGAAATGAAGCAGGAGAGTTGCTCCAGATGACCTCCCTGGAATGAAGATGTCCTCCTTAGACCCTCTGCCTCCCGCCACGCCTCCCTCTCAGAAACCCACTCGCATTATCAAGCCACGCCCACCTACCAGGCCACGTCCTTACCTGCCCCCCAGGCCAGACTCTGCCAAGCTGCTCCAGGTCCCTAACCCTCCTTTGCCTCTGGAGAAGGACGGGTGCTCTCTGGCCACCGAACACTCAGGCGGCCCACCTCAACCCTTGCACAAGCTGCAGAAATCTGGCGCTGTTCGCAAGATTGTGGTCCATTTCGATCAAACGGGTCCTCCGGAAAAGGAGGAAGCTGAAAAAATTATCCGGTCGCTGCCTTCCAGCTGCCAGAAGGATGAGAACAAGGAAGAAAAAGCCATTGGAGAAAAAGAGATCCCGGATCGGTTGGGTAAGTGGGCCAGCTTTGGATTAAAGAAAGTAGAATTTACTATGATCCTTTGGATGGCACCATTCTTTTTTTGGAACTAGATTCCTGGCCCAAAGTCATGCAGCCAGCTTTTACGCCTAAGGCAGGATTAGAACTCAGAACTCTCCACAATCTAGTCCAGCACTGTCAGACATGCTTGCTGGGCAGATCTTGGGCATCTTTGAATCTGGAGTCCATCTTGGAGCAGAGTAGATTTCAATGCCGTGCCATTACAATCCTAAAAAAAATTTAAGTCAATAGGTGGAGAAAAATCACATACCTCAATTGGAACGCCAATCCTGGAAATACAGGTAATCCTCAATTTACAACAGTTCACTTAGTGACTGTTCAAAGTTGCAACGTCCCTGGAAAAAGTGACTTAGGGCCATTTTTCACACTTATGATCATTACAGCACCTCTTTGGTCATGTGATTTACATTCAGATGGTTACCACCGGTTCATATTTATGACGGTTGCAGTAACCATGTGATCCCTTTTTGTAAACTGACAAGTAAAGCCAATGGGAAAGCCTGATTCACTTAACGACTGTGTTTACTAACTATAGTGATTCACTGAGCAAATGTGGCCGAAAAGTCATAAAATAGGGCAAAACTCACTGAACAAATTCATCACTTAGCAATATAAATTTTGGGCTCCATTGTGGCCGTGAGTCAAGGACCACCGCCTTTTAAAAAAATGTGAGTCCAGTGATTGGCAAACGAGAGCTCAGCATTAACTCCATCTTCACCATCCCCAACAATTTGCAAGGCCCCCAAAGTGTTTGGTTCTGTCTGCTTTGGGTTTCCATAAGTGAAGCAGAAATACAGCCATTTCTGGGCCTTTATCCTGGTTCCATCAAGGCCAGAAGCATAACATGGCAGATACAACAACTGGAATTTGGTGGTCACTGAAATCTGTGAACCGTGGATGTTGTGAAATGCTTTCCTGTCCTGTGTTCTTCCCTGCCATGAACTAGAAGTTTTCTTCCCTGTCATTCAATAGACAGTGTCGTCTAATGGTCAAAGCACCAGGCTAGAAAGCCAAGAGATTGTGAGTTCAAGTCTCACCTTAGCCATGAAAGTCAGCTGGGTATCCTTAGGCCAATCACTAGGAAACTGTGAGTTCTAGTCCCACCCTATGCTCAAAAGCTGGCTGGGTGACCTTGGACCAATCACCAGGAGGCTGGGAGTTCTAATCCTGCCTTAGGTATGTATGAAAGTTGGCAGAGTGATTTTGAGCCAATCACCAAGAGTTTGTGAGTTCTAGTCCCACTGTAGGCACAAAAGCCAGCTGGGTAATGTTGGGCTAGTTAGGTCTTTGTTTTAACCCAACCCACCTCACAGGGTTGTTGTTGTGGGGAAAATAGGAGGAGGTTGTGTTGGATACGTTTGAATTATTTGTAAAAGCAGTAAAAGTGGGGTATAAATAAACAAATAAAATAAATAAAAATTCTCTCTCTTCCTCTACTTCCTCAGATCCTTACAAGGATACCCAGCCATCAGTATTATCTGAGGTGGAGCAAAACGGACTGGATTTTCCCACTTCCTGCCTGTCTGGCTGCCCCTGTGTTTGCCATCAGCAGAACCCGGGCATGGTCTTGGTTTGGGTCCCTGCAACGTCCCAGCTGCAGGATATGGAGAATGGGTTGGCTGCGGATTTATCATCGTCTGCTGACGAAGGGGGAGCCTCCTTCCAAAAATTCTCAGGACTTGGTGCCCTGCCTGCCCCACCTTCCTCCACCGCAGCAGGCAGGGTCCCAAAATCTCGCCGTTCATCCCGAAGCAAAAAACCCCTGGACTCCCCACTGTCCACCAACGGGCACCCCGAAGGGGGTGTCATCCTGACAAGCTACCGTTCTACAGCCGAGCTCCTTCCTCAACGCTGCCCGCCTTTGATGCCCAAGCCGCCCCGTCGCAACAAAGGGAGTGCCTCTGTCTCTCTGGATGGCGAGCTCCTACCTCCGGCCATCCCACCCAAAGCCCCCATGAAACCACCTCGCAGCTCCTTGGGGCCCTCGGCTCGCAGGAGTTCCCTCCAATACCCGCTTGAGTTGAACCACCTTCCTGGCCGAGTCTCCCCTTTTGCTGTTGGGGAAGGCTTCATCATGTTGCCTCCCCCCACCCAGCCACCCCCACCTCCCCCAACTTCCCAGACCCCTCCACCATTCCCCCTTTCTCAGGCTCGCTCCCAGATGTGCATAGCCCCCCCTCCACCCACCCAGCCCCCTCCCCTGCTACCTCAGGGTCTCCCTCCTCCGCCAACTCAGCCGCCCCCACCCCTAGAAGGTTCACCTCTGGATGACAACCCTTGTCAAGGTACCAATTGCAATTTTTTTGGGATAAAACTGTGTCTCCCAACCTCAACCACTTTAAGATGGGTAGACTTCAACTCCCAGAATTCTCTAGCCAGGTTTGCTCGCTGTGAAATTCTGGGAATTGGTCCACACAGCTTAACGTAGCTGAAACAGAAACTTTGTGGCAGCTGGCTTGGAATTCTGGGAGTTGAAGTCCATACATGTTAACGTGGTTGAAATTGAGAAACTTTGTGATAGCTGGTTGTGGAATTCTGGGAGTTGGAAGTCCACACATCTTAACATAGTTGAAACTTTGTGACAGCTGGCTCGTAATTCTGGGAGTTGAAATCCATACATTTTAAGGTGGTTGAAATTGAGAAACTTTGTGGTAGTGGTTGTGGAATTCTTGGAATTGAAGTCCACACAGCTTAACATAGTTGAAACAGAAACTTTGTGCTAGCTGGCTTGGAGTTCTGGGATTTGAAGTCCATCTTAATGCAGTTGAAACTGAGAAACTTAATAGTAATGGATTGTGGAATTCTGGGAGTTGAAGCCCAGACTCTGTAATGGATTGGAAATTGTGAAATTTTGTAGTAGCTGATTGTAGAATTCTGAAAATTGAAGGCCACACATCTTAACATAGTTGAAAGTGAATAACTTTGTGGTGAAAGGACAGGAAAAGAGAAATTGTGTGTCACCTACTTTCAAGTTTTTCTTAGCTAGGGGGCTGCTTAGAGGGGCTACATTCCAAAACTGGAGTGGCTTTTTAGGCTGGGGAGAGCAAGAAGCACCAGAGACCTTTCCATTCAAAAAGTACAAAGTTTGAAATGTCTTTTTTTCAAATGCAGCAGCTCAGTTTCTCTGCTCGGAAGCCTTTCAGGTCTCCCCAAACATCTCATTTCTCTCTCAGTAGCGTGTTCTGCACTAGAAACTGGGCACTGAAAATAAAACTTGTTTTGATGCAAAACATTTGACATATTGTTACAGTACAAAGGTCTTGTTTTCTAGATCTTCGGGAAAAATCCACTATCTGATCTGATTGGAGAGGGACAAGCTCTGTTTCCTCTCCTGCTGATCATGTGGCTTGGCTCATTTACTTCAAATTGTATGTAGTCCTCAATTTACGACCATATTGGAGCCTGTGCAGTTATGGTCGCAAGTGCAGTTTTCAGCGAAAAAAACATTGTAACAAGGGGTCATATGACCACGAGACTCTGCAGATGGCTGTCAATGTAAACCGGTTGTCGCACACACAAACTACATTTATATGTTGGGGATGGCGGCAGCCACTGCAACTTCAGAAATGGGTCATATAAGGGCCTCCTGGTTAATTCCAATGGTTGCTACACAGTCAGTTGTAAGTCAAGGACCACCCATGTTTGATTCAGACTTCCTTAATTGGATGCATTCCAGAAGTGTTACACTATACCTCCCATCTTACTCAGTCCAAGCATAAAACATGGCCAGATGCTTAATGTGTTACAACATTGCTCAGGTCTTCCCAGGGTGTGCTTCAAACATTTTAGCAACAGATTCTCTGCCCAGTTTCTGGGTAGGTCTGGCCATGGTGGGCGTGGCCTAGTCAGCCTCCTGTGTCATGGCGGCGGGGGTGGGGGTTTGCCCTCCCCGGGCTCCAGAGGCTTTTCTTGAGCCTCCAGGAGGGCAAAAACAGCCTCCCGGGGGCTTTCTGGAAGCCGGAAACAGGCCCATTTCCGGCCTTCCTGAACTTCCAGGAGGCCCGTTTTTCACCTTCCCCAAGCATCTGCGTGTACCCTGCACTTACCTGCATTCAAAACGGGCTGTGTGGGGACTCCTGGGAGGGGCAGGGTGGGGTGAGCAGAGCCAGCCAGGAGTGGGATTTGGGGGATTCTCCAAATTGCACAGAATCTTAGCTAGGGGCTTTTCCAAATCCCTACGAACCCCCAGCAGCCCACTCCAGTCTTCCCCAGGGTCCATGATCTGCGCTTGTCTGTGTTGTAAACTTAAATGTCCTTTTCTGTTAACCCATTCCTGATGTTTCACTGACTCTGCAAACTTTTCCTTCTACAGGTGGCTGTGAAAATGAAGAGAGCAGTTTCAGCGAGTCGGAGATGGACAAATCAGACAACAGGTGTGTCTTCATTCCCTGAAATTGCGAAGGGAAAGATTTATCTGGGCATGCGAACCAGGTGTCAATTTAGCCTTTGAAGAGGATCATGCAGGCAGTCCCCAACTTACAACAGTTCGTTTGGTGACTGAAGTTACAATGGCATTGAAGAAAGTTGTCAGGACTCCAGTAGTTACCCCCATTTAAATCATGAGTCTCTAGCCGGATTTTCAAAGCTTAAAAAATATTATTAGGAGAAAACATGCTGGCACTGCCTGGGTGTAGCCGAATCTGAGACACATCACTCATTGTCACCCTTGACCCTGGTTTTCCCCCACCCCCAGGTGTATCATAATTCATATTCTCCAATGGGACACATCCATAGACAAGAGTCATCAATCATGTTCTCCAGTTAGAATTTTGTGCATCACCTGGAAACAATCTATGAAAACATCCATGGAATGCAGTTTCAGTTTTGCAAGCTGCTACACTACTCCCCCCTCATTTTCTGTTGGCAACTCTAAAGGAACAGAGAAATATTTTATGAATTGACAAGTAACATACGACAGGCTTTCGTATTTATGACTGTCACAGCATCCCCACAATCACATGATCAAAATTCAGATCCTTGGCAATTGATGCACATTTATGACAGTTGTCTCAGGGTCATGTGATCCCCTTTTGTGTCCTTTTGACCAGCAAAGTCAATGGGGAGGACAGATTCACTTAATAGCCGTGTTACTAATATAACAACTGCAGTGATTCACTTTACAACTGTGGCAAGAAAGATTGTAAAATGGAAGAAAATACAATTATCTCAGTTATCAACATAAATTTTGGGCTCAATTGTGGTCATACATGAAGGATTACCTGTATTGTATCTTGATCATATCTATTGATCATTACCTCTAGAGAGTTTATTACTTCTAAACAAGGAAAAAATTGTGTAAAAACTGATTTTAGCTGATGCTCCCATGCCATTTATTCAACAGACTTTTTCTTGCTGAAGTTGTGAGCACATGCTCTATATTGCTCCACATATATTACTAAAACTCTCATGTCTAATTATCTGTAAATTACCTTCAGATGGGCAAAACAGGGCATCAAAGGGCAATACTTTTTCAATCAATATACCTCAAATGGGCTGACGTACAGAATGCAACCACAATCTGGGACCCATGACTCCTGCGTGATTGAAATGTGGCAAAATTGTGGCCATTTCAGTGCTGCCTCAGTCAGCCGTGGTGAAGCAATCATCATTTCCATCGCTCCCTGACAGCTTCCATCAAAAGAAAGTCAATGGGGAAGCCAGCAGGAAATTGAAAGTCATTCTCGCTGCCACTGCCTTTTTGCCCACCCATGGTCTTTCTGTCATTCTTACCCATGAGTCCTGTGGGATTGAAATCTGGCAAAGATGTGGCTGCTTCAGTGTTGCCGTGCCACCACACTCCTGTGTCAGCCATGGTCATGTGATTGTGAATTTCCAGCACTCCCTGCCAGCTTTCTGCAAGGAAAGCCCATGGGGAAGCTATCAGGAAGTCAGAAGTTGGTCCCATTCCTGTTTTGGCTGCCTGTGGTTAGTCTTGTTTCTCTGTTTTAGTAAAGAATATCTCTGAAATGACCCAATGAGGCATGGCTTGCCTACCTTTAGCAAAATTCTACCAGCCCATTTCTCCCACAGGAGATGCCACGGTTAAGTAAGTTCGATCAGCTCTTTGGCTCCCTGCAGTATAATCTGTCATTGTATTCTTCTTAAATAATAGATTTATACAGACTGAGAGAAAGTTATATATAAAAGAGAGAGAGAGCTTTCAAATGTTCTTCAAGACTATACATTTTGATTATTGCTTGTTTGGCACAAGAAAAGGGAAATAGGTTTTTAATTAATTATTTGAAAAGGATTTCCATTAGAGAAAGAGTATTATTTATCATTGCTGTCAAATAAGATGTACGGATTAAATAGTTATGAAGAAAGTAATTTGATGAGAAAGGAAAATCCAGACACGAAATAAGAGTCCTTTTCCATGAATTTGTGGTTTTGAACACTTTATTTCTGAATTCTGAATTGATGGGGCTTTCTAAACCATTAGCAGAAGTAGCAACAACAAAAAAATCTTCCCAATGATATCAAAAAAATTTTAAAAATGGGGGGAGAACCAAGAGGCTTATCCTATATTCAGGGTTCTCCATTTGATACTAGATGATTTTTTTTTCCTCCAACATTGCTCTCAATGTGGCTGTTACAGGATTCTTAGCAAATCAACAACTGCAGAGTTGTTGTGTTCATAGGATTGCTTATCGTTGGCCTTTTCTGCTTTGCCCCTATATCACAGGCACTCTTCGGTGCTATCATCTAAGAGTCCGGACTGGGGGCTTTGCCTACAGGACGGTAAGTGGACAGCACGTTTATTTAAAAAAAGAGAGAGAGAGCAAAGACTAGAGCTGGAAGGGTCCTTGGAGGTCTTCTAACCCAACCCCCTATTCAGGCAGGAGTCCCTATACCAGTGATGGCTAACCTTTTTGTCGTTGCATGCCGAAAGTTTGCACATGCACGTGTGCCTGCACCCATAATGCAATGCACATGTGACCCCCCTCTCTGCTCCCCCTGCTCTGACTGTGCATGTATGTGCATCTCTTGCAAGTGCCCCGCTCCCCACACATGCATGGCAGATATCCAAAAATCAACTGGCTGGCAAGAGATGTGCATATATGCACAGTGGAACTTATCTGGGGCGATGGCTCACATGCCAGCAGAGATGGCTCTGTGTGCCACTTCTGGCACGCATGCCTTAGGTTCGCCATCACGGCCCTATACCATTTCAGGTTGCTGTCCAGTCTTTTCTTAAAAACATCCAGTGATGAAGCACCCACAAAAGCCTCTGGAAGCAAATTGTTCCACTGCTTAATTGTCCTCAATGTTAGGAAGTTTCTCCTTAATTCCAGGTTGCTTCTCTCCTTGACTAGTTTCTGTCTGTTGTTTCTTCTCCTGCCTTCTGGTGCTTTCAACTCTGGGAGTTGAAGCCCAGAAATCTTAAAAGCTGACAAAGTTGAGAAACGCTGCCCTGAAGGCATAGTTCACTGTTGAAATGATTTTAAAGCCCTGATTAGGGTGCTACCTGATTGTTAAATCCTTGTGCTACCATTCCCTAGTAGTTACTCATCTGGATTTCCTTCTTTAGGTTTTTAAAGTTCACTTACAGGGTCTAGGTGTGGAGACCATGTGCTGGAGACATTCCTAGGAACTTACCATTCCAGTGTTTCTTGACCTAAGTCATTGTGGACTTCAATTCCCAGAATTCTACAATCAGCTACCACAAAGTTTCTGATTCTATTATATTAAGATGTGTGGATTTCAATTCTAAGAATTCTACAATAAGTTACCACAAAGTTTCTCAGTTTCAACTACATTAAGATGTATGAACTTCAACTCCAGAATTCTAAGCTACCACAAGTTTCTGTTTAAACTATTGTCAGGGGTTTCAAACTGGCAGCCGAGGGCTGGATGCGTCACATGCAGGCCACGTCCATCCTAACTCCAAAAATGGGGGAAACATTGCAAAATGTCACATTAAGGTAATGTGACGCAATGAGTTTGAGACCCCTGAACTACATTAACTTCAACTCCCAGAATTCCAAAACAGCTACCACAAAGTTTCTGTTTCAATTATGTCAGGGCTGTCAAATTCGCAGCTTGCAGGCCGGATGCATCACATGCTGGCCACTGCCATGACCAATTTAGCAAATGGGGGAAAAGTTGTGATACATCATGTGATGATGCTGTGACAACATGAGATTTACATCCCTGAACTATGTTAAGATGTGTGAACTTCAACTCCCAGAATTCCAAGCCATCTACCACAAAGTTTCTGTTTCAACCACATTAAGATGTGTGAACTTCATTCCCAGAATTCCCAAAACTGGCTGGGGGAATTCTGGGAGTTGAATTCCACACATCTTAAAATGGCAGAAGTCGAGAAACACTGCACTATGTCCTTTACTTCACATGATTTAAAATAGTTTTTCAGATACATTCTTAATATTTAAGAGGAAGCTGGCAGCTTTTTGAGAACCCTAGGCAAAAACTGGATGATTGCAACCTTGATGGGCTTTTTTTTTTCTTTATGAAGTATAGAGAGTCTTCAACTTACAAATATTCATGTAGTGGCCATTCAGACTTACAACAGCACTGAAAAAAGTGACTTATGACTATTTTTCACACAACCTTTGCTGCATCCCCCTGTGATCAAAATGTGATCAAAATTTAGATAGTCCTCGACTTACAAAAGTTCATTTAGTGACTGTCTGAAGTTACAACGGCACTGAAAAAGTGACAGGGCCAATTTTCATACTTACGACTATTGTGGCATCCCACATCCACATGATCAAAATTCAGATGCTTTCCAACGGACTCGTATTTATGACGGTTGCAGGGTCCTGGGGTCATGTGATTCTCCTTTTGTGACCTTCTGACAAGCGAAGTCAATGGGGAAGCCAGATTCATTGAACAACTGTGTTGCTGATTTAACAACTACAATGATTCACTTAACAACCGGGTCAAGGGAGGCCGTAGACTGGTTCAAAACTTACTTCACAATTGTCCTCCTTAGCAAAATAATTTTTTTGGCTCAATTGTGGTCCTAAGTTGAGGATGATCGTTGTTCATTTGGGCATGGCACGTTATTCCCCCACTGAGGTTCATTGTGTTGTGTCTTTTTTTATCTTCTGGTGTCTTGCAGAACCTTTGTATCAAACCTATCGCCAGGCTGTCATCTCCAAGGAGATCAAGAGGCAAACGGTTCCACGCAACAGTAGTTTTAGCAGCTCAGACTACAGAGCCCCTTCTCCTGGGGAAGGGTCAACAGGACCCCAGGGCCCCATCCCACATAGCACCCTTTGGCAGGAGCTGCCAGCTGTGCGAGAAAGTGGTGTTTTGGACAACATCAGCCCAGAAGAAAGGAAAATGCAAGAGGTGAGTAAAAGGACTTAAGTAAGAAAGGCATTTCCCACCAGACATAATTCAAGGTATCTGAAATTTGCATCCGAACAATCCGAACAATCAGTGCAACAACTTGTTTCCAGAAATTGCTCCAACACAGGAGATTTTTAAGAAGAAGTTGGACAGCCATTGGCCTTAAATGGTATAGGGTTTTCTGCTTGAGCCAGCGGTTGGACTAGAACAGGGGTCGCCAACCTTTTGGACATAAGGGACCACCAAGCTCATAATTTTAAATCTCACAGACCACTAATATGAATTTTGACTGATTGTGGCCTGCTGATGTTGATGGGGAAGGGAGGGAGAGAGAGATCTGATCTAACCTTGGAGAGCTGGCAGTGATGTTATTCCCCCCACACACACACGCACACATACCATACAAGGCAGCCACATTCCTAACCTGCTTTTCAGCCTTTTTCAGGGGAGGGGAGAGAAAGACAGTATTCCGTGGTCTCAAATAAAGAACGATTGATCGGTAGGAAAACGGGGTGGGGGATTTTCCTGCAGACTTTTTTGGGGATTTTCCCAGGGGCTCTGCAGAGAGACTGGTCTGGTCTCGGGGAGAAAGAAAGAGAGAGAGAGACTTTTGGCTTAATGCAAGGAAAGCAGCAGAAGACTTTCTTTTTCTCCTCTAAACTCTACCAGAAATGAGTCTGCTGGTGCAGCCTCTTGGAGCAGGATGCCTTGCAGAGTCGCAAGGATTCATTTCTGGCAGAGTTTGGAGGAGAAAAAGAAAGTCTTCTGCTGCTTTCCTTGTGTGCAGCCAAAAACAAAAGAAGAAAGAAGTGGAAAGAAGCAGCCTGGTGGCCAGGCAAGGTATGCAGGCTGAGTGAGGCAAGTTCTCCTCCTCTACCCTTTCTCCCCTCCCTTCACTACTTCGTGTTGTTCACAATGCAAATGACACGAGCCTTGTGTTCCCACGGGCCATGGACCACCAAAATTTTCTCACGGATTACCAGTGGGCCACGGCCTACCGACCCTTGGATTAGAAGACCTCCAAGGTCCCTTCTATAGCCCTGTTATTCTTCTTTGAAAACAAACAAGATGGGCAAAGTTTCATTGAACACTCTAAGGAGTTGTACATCGCATTGATGGGATTATTTCACCCCCCAGAAAATGAGATCATTTTAAGTTGAGAGTCATATTTATTTCCAGCTTGGGACTGGGTGTTTCATGCATGAATTATGACCCAAGCTATATCAGTAGATTAATATTATTTTTCCAACTCACTTGGCACTAGGGAGACTGAATATCCAAGTGGTGTGGACGAATTTTGTGCTAGAGTCTGAACTTTCCATGTGTACGTTAGTAGATTGTGATTCCACGCCCGCCCCCCAATAACATGAAACACTTGTAATTGTAAATTGTGTCAGCAATGGAATAAAGCAAAATAAGAGCCTCTCCCAAGCACAGATATGTCCTTCTTCCTCCCTTGCCATATCTTCATGATACAGGATACATCTTGTTCCGACTATTGCCAGGACTGTGTTATCTCCTTTAGGCAGGCAACAAGTTGCTGCAATTTTCCCATGGGTGAAATCTGACTCATCCACTACAAGTAGTTCTTGACTTACAATTGGTTGTTTAACAGCTCATTGGAGCTACAGTGGCCTCAGAAAGAAGTGTATATGCCCTGTAAAACACTTCTGACTGTCAGAAAATGTGCCGCTCTCTGTTCCCCATGGTCACATGATCACATTTTGGATGCTTGCCAATTAACTCACATTTTTAACAGATTTAACAGAGCTGGAAGGGACCTTGTAAGTCATCTAGTCCAATCCCCTCCCCTGCCCAAGCCCTAGCACAGGGGTGTCAAATTCCCATCATAGTCACATGATGTATCAGGACTTTTTTTCCCTTTCCTAAACTGGGTTTGTGGCCAGCACATGATGCATCTGGCCCGCAGGCCGGGAGCTTGACAGCCCTGCCCTAGCATGATTTTTCAGAATGATCATAATATAAGCCATACCCCAACAATAAGCCCCAGTTAAAATAATTGGCCAAATGGATGCATTTACTACAGTATTTATCTGAAAATAAGACCTAATCAGAAAATAAGTCCTAATGCATCTTTTGGAGCAAAAATTAATATATGACCTGGTTTTATTTTGGGGGAAAGATGGGTATACACACTCTCTCTCTCTCCCTCTCCCTCTCTCCACCCCCCCCCCCCACACACTTTCTTTTGAGAGCAGGCAGTGGAATTTCATTTTTAATGTGGGCCAGCATGCTCAGCATGACAACTCTTTAAAAAGGGAATCTTGCTCTTGACCCATTAAATTTCTGAGCTAATCCTCAAATCAGAGATCTGAATCATTCTGAACATTGGCTGAAAATTGGTGGTAGGGGAAATAAATGATTCATGCATCAATTCTTCCCTTGTATATTCAGTATTGTTTAGACTGGTCTTTAACATGGGTTTAGAACTCTTTCGGAATAGCACTAAATAGTGGAGACTTTTAAGAAAAGATTGGACAACCATTTGCCTGAAATGTTGTGGGGTTTCCTGTTTGAGCAAGGGGTTGGACTAGAAGACCTTCCAGTTCCCTTCCAACTCTGTCATTCTGAATCAAAAAGAGCTCAACCACTGCTTATGGCTTTAAACGCTCCTCCAGGGTGCAGAACTAGAATAAGATTTGATAGATGACAGACCCAAAACACCATAAGTTTGGGGAAGCTAAGGAAAACAATGCTCACTGTGCTTTATTCCATTCACACATTTTCCGCTTGTCACTCATTCTGGCTTCTTTGTGGTTCTGCATCTCTGGGGTCAGAGCCTCTTTGAAGTGGTGACCTCTGAAGCCTCCTATCTACGCTCGCTTGCCCTTCTGATCGAGCACTTTATGGAGTCTCGGGAACTGGCTGGCACCATCCTTCTGCGCGAGCACCGGATTCTCTTCTCCAACATACGTAAAGTTCAGGAAGTGAGCGAAAGGTCAGTGTTTTCTCTCCTCCTGTCTTTCCTCCAGTCTGCATTGCTTTGGACCATACTTGAGAATCACAGAATCATAGAATTCTTAATTTGCTGCTGGTCCCCGTGAAGGGCTGATGGTCATTATGAAGGGTAACACGATAGCAGTATTCCAGTATTTGAAGGCAGTGGTGGGCTTCCACATTTTTTCCCCTATGATTTTATGAGCAGTTCTATGCACGTGCATAGAGGCACAGCAACCCTTTCTGCCATGCAAATCAGCTGAGTTAAAAAAAACAAGAGAATATAGGAGGGCTAAAGTCAGGGGCAAGTGGGTGAGGCCAGTCAGAGGTGATATTTGCCAGTTCTCTGAACTAGTCAAAATTTCTGCTACCGGTACACCAGAACCGGCCAGAACCGGCTGTAGTAGCACCTCTGTTTGAGGGGCTACTACAAAGAAAGGGTGTGTCAACTTATTTTCTAAAGGATCAGAGGGCAGGACCAGAAACAGTGGAGGGAAACTGATCAAAGAGAGTCCCAAGGGTGCTTTTTCAGGAGACAACAGGACTTTCTTAGTTTTTCTTTTGAAGACTTTTTGTTTCGTTTCCAAGAAGAGAATCTTTACAGACGTTTAGCTATACAATTTGGGGTGAACACCCTTTGAATGTTGTGGGAGTAGGAATGGATTTCCAGAGGAAAAATTGCAGATTACAGGAACCAGGAGCACTACTCAGGTGATCCTGAGGACACAGATAAACCTCCAAGTGCTTCAAGGACCCTCTAAAAGGAAGAAAATGACCAGCTGTCTGCCAGGAATATAACTCCTTCCATTCCCCTCCTTCCAGTCAGAAGTGAAGAAGCTTTTTGAATGAGAAGCGAAAAACACTAGGAAGTCCAGTTGCCTCCTGAAAAAGCATCTTTGGGGCAACCATGACCTGGATGACTGAGATTCTCTATAGAATTTTGATCAAAAAGAGAAGCAATCTGGAATTCAGAAGAAACTTCCTAACAGTGGAACAGTTTGCCTTCACAAGTTGCTGTGGGTGCTCCAAACCTGGAAGTTTTTAAGAAAAGACTGGACAATGTCTGAAATGGCATAGAGTCTCCTCCTCGAGCAATGAGTCAGACTAGAAGACCTCCAAGGTCCCTTCAAACTCTGCTATTCTGATTAATCTCCACATTCAGAAGAAGTCATACCCATAGGGCTCTCCCAAGTGATTCTTCTGATGATGGTGACCATCTGTGATGAACAGCAGGCTATCCAGTTATCCAGCTGTACGACCATCTGTTTAATTGCTACTTCTTCCACTTCAAGAGGTGAAACTAGGTCCCTGTCTGTAGACACAAGCTCCCTATTTTTTCTTGGGCTTCTCTGAATAATCCACATGCATCTGATGTCAGTTCTTCCTCTTGGCAGGTTCTTACAGGATCTGGAACAGCGGTTGGCTGAAAGCCTGCAGATCTCAGATGTTTGTGATATTGTGGAGGATCATGCTCAGCAGAGCTTCTCGGTCTACATTGATTATGTCCGTAACCAGCTGTACCAGGAGAAGACATACAGTAGCCTCATGTGAGTAAGGGAGGAGGAAAAGAAAACAGCCTGCTGGATACCTTTGGGAAGAGTGAGTTGAGGAATTATTTGGAGAAACTTTTAGCTGTTTTCCCAGACCGTTTTGACCTTGCCAAGAATTATGGAAGTTGTAGTTTTCCCTCATCCGGCAGACTGATCACCATTTTGGATTCTAAGCTGCTGGTATCACCGAGGGCAGAATCCAAAAGATATTAATTCACCCTGTCTTTTCAACAGCATCTCTCCAGCTACTCTTGCAGAGCTTACTGGTGGTTGATCACAGCCATGTATGTACCTTTGAAGTGGGAATCCCATTCTTCCTGTCATGGATAATGGATGTGAATGTACCTATGCACCATAAATGTCTTTGTTAAGTGTTTCTGCTCAGTCTAACATCTACAGATGTTTCTGAGAAGTCCTCAAATTCAGGTATCTTCACCTTTGGCAGCTGAAAGGACTGTGGACTTCAACTCTCAGAATTGCTGGCTAAGGAATTCTGGGAATTGAAATTCACAAGTCTTAAAATTGTCAAGATTGGCCATCCATACAGGAAGCAGACCTCAGCTTATTTTGGAGCCCCCACAAATATAACACCGGGACATATTTTCAGGGAAACATGGTGGTCACAGTATTGCTAAATGTTCTTCCTCTCTTCCATCCACCTCCCCTACCCATTGATGGCTTGCTCTGCTTCTAAAGGGCTCAAGACGGGATAGGAGGAAATGTAAAACAACCTGTAGGGTTGGATTTGACCCCCAAACCCACCAGATGAGAAATAAGTATCAACACTGGCCTGCAAACACTGCAGTAGAATAGCTGAGGGTGACCATGTGTTTTGTCCCCACCATGTTCCCTAGCAATCCCAAAGCCCCGAATTCAGACCCGTTGTTCTTGGGTGCAGCTTCCTTTCCTTTTCTCGCTTAGGGAGAAGAACGCCCAGTTTGCCATTGTTGTCACCCGACTCCAGGAGCAGCCCCAGTGCCAACGCCTTCCCTTCATGTCCTTCTTGCTGCTTCCTTTCCAGAGGATCACTCGTATCAAGATGCTCTTGGAGGTGAGAACTGGGTGGTGGGTCTTAGACCCAAGTATCTGGATCACAATAAGGCCAGAGGAGGAGGCTTGAAGGAAAACATTACTTGGGGGGAGGTGAAAGAAGGGGCAGGTTGGGAAAGCAAGTTGTAACCCCAAGTGACACATGTCTGCACTCAGTTTCATTTTTCTCTCTTTAGATATGTGTGTGTGTAGAAAGGGGAGAGGTGAGAGAGAGAGACAGAGAAAGAAAGACAGAGTCAGAGTTAGAGATAGAGACAGAGAAAGCTCTGTGTGTTTGTGTATGTGTGTGTGTGTGTGTGTATAGTGTATTATATATGTGTGTATATGTGTGTATAATACACACACACACACACACAGACATACAGCTTTTGCTCTCTGTTTCTCTGTCTGTCTGTCTCTCTCTCTCTCTCTTTGCCTTCTCTCTCTCTCTACACACACACATATCTTGCTATCTATCTCTTTTCTCTGTCTATCCCTAACCTGCTGAATACCACCTTTGCTTTGCTCCCTTCTAACCGGAAGTTCCTTCCTCTTGGTTTTATTTTGTGCGTGTCTAGAATATCCTGCGCCGGACGGAGGAAGCTTCTTTGCGAGAACAAAACGCCCTGAAGGCTCTAGCTTCTGTTTCCAAGGTAAAAGTAGCCATGAATAGAGGGAAATCCTGATGATGTTACCTAGTTTGAGTAATGGAACATCTGCAAGAAAACAACCAAATTCAAGAGAGGTATCAGAAACTAGTTGGCCATACCCCAACCTGGCACCAGAGGTGGTATTCAGCAGGTTCTGACCAGTTCTGGAGAACTAGTAGCAGAAATTCTGAGTAGTTCGGAGAACCGGCAAATTCCACCTCTGACTGACCTTGCTCCCATCTATTCTCTACCTCTCAAGTCCTAGCTGATCGGCTGGGTCTTTTTTGGTTGCCCTGCACAGGAGAACGGAGCTGGAAAGCAGGTTAGTGGGATGGGGTGGGGTGGAGTGGGGAGGGATTGGGGATTTTGCAATAACCTTCCCCCTGGAGTGGGAGGGAATGGAGATTTTACAGTATCCTTGCCTTGCCATGCCAACCAAGCCACGTCCACCAAGTCACAACATGTCTACCAAGCCACGCCCACAGAACCGGTAGTTAAAAAAAATGAATCCCACCACTACCTGGCACCTTCTAAAACAGGGGTGTCAAACTCAAGGCCCACAGGTCAGATGTGACCCACAAGGTGCTTAGAACTGGCCTGCAGGACCACCCTGGGAAAACCAAAGGACCACCTCATGATGCCCCTGCCAACGAAAATGGAGCTCAGGAGGGCCGCACACAGCCCTCCCGAGCTCTGTTTCCAGCTGCGATGGCATCCTGCAACCTTCTGCCAGCAAAAATGGAGCTCTGTTTTGGTTGGCAAAGCGAATGGGCCACCCGAGGTGCCCCCAACATGAGTGGCCAAGCACAACCCTGCTGCAGCCCTCAATTAAATTGCAAGTTTGAAAAACGGTCATAAGTCACAAAGTATTGTTGTAACTTTGAACATTCACAAAATGAAGTGTTGTAAGTCGAGGATTATCTGAATCCGTGTTTCTAAATTGTTGGAAAGAAAAATGAATGGGGGAAAAAAAAAAAAAGCCACGTCTTGTTGGCGCCTGGCATATTTTAGAGGATGCTTTTGCTTGGATTGATGCTTTGTCGAGTCATGTTTCTGTCATTTGCCTTGGGGGAGGGGCAGCCAGTAACTTTTAGAAAGCCTCAGAAAAACGGACAATTCTTTCTCTTCTGCCTGACGTCTCCAAATCTCTGCTTTAGATCATAGAAGAATGTAACTCCGAGGTCGGCCGCATGCGTCATATGGAAGAACTGATTCACACAGCCAGCAAGATTGAGTTTGATAAGCTGAAGGTCAGAAGGGGTTTGGCTTGGGCCCGTCTTTGGCCTTGCTCTATCTAGCCTGCCACAGCTTGTCCCTGTGGGCCTTCAAGAAGGCTTGCATGAACTGGGGAATTTAAGAGAAGATAGAGCTGCCTAGGGTTGTGCGTTTGGGAGGTGATGTGGTGATATTTTTCCTGCAAGGGATCCTCAGATCACCCTATTCAAGAGGTATAAGTAACTAGGTTTTACACATTAAAGACTGCCATTTTGGAAAGCTCTAAGTGTTTTGCAACCTTGGTGAGTCTTAAGATGTATGGACTTCAACTCCCAGAATTCCCCAGCCAGCATAGCATAATTCTGGGAATTGAAGTCCACAGGAAAAACTGCCACAGATTAACTAGAAGGGAAGGGGAAAAAACCCAGTGTTTTGCAACCTTGGTGAGTCTTAAGATGTATGGACTTCAACTACCAGAATTCTCCAACCAGCACACCATAACTCTGGGAGTTGAAGTCCACAGGAAAAACTGCCCTAGATTAACTAGAAGGGGAGGGAGAAGCACTTTATTCATACAGATAACATCCAAATCAGAAAAAAACCACAATGAAAATCAGGCTTTCTTAAACCTTCCACAATCCCAAATGTGATAATTGGAAAATAAAGTTATGCCCCCACAATATATTTTGTAGAAGAATAAGAAGTGACCTGATGGCAAATAATCAATCAATCAATCAATCACTATTAATTCTGTTTCAATTACATGTGGACTTCAGTTCCCAGAATTCCACAACTAGCTACCACAAAATTTCTCAATTCCAGCTATGTTCGAATATGTGGATTTCAACATCCAGAATTCTACAACCAGCAAAACTGGCTGAGGAATTCTGGGAATTGTCGTCTACCCCTCTTAAAGTCACCAAGGTTGAGAAATACTGTGAATTTTCTTAGAGAATCTTTGTTGTCCTTCCTTGAAAAAATCCAGATAGCTTCCGGGAATTTTTTCTAATGATTCTCTTTCCGATTTAGGCCATTCCCATCATTTCCCAGACCCGACAGCTGTTAAAGCAGGGAGAACTCCTGGAAGTTGTGCATCGTGGTACCATCTTTGGAAACAAGCCCAAACTGATCCCCATCTACCTGTTCCTCTTCAATGACCTGTTGCTAGTCACTCAGCGCAAAAGGTGAGCCCAGAAGGCTTAGGCCAAAAAATCTGGCAACAAGATGATTAGTTTGTATTTAAAGGGATGTTATCTATAGAAGAGGCAGGAAGAAGTGGTGTATTGGCCTAGAGGTAGAGCTCTTGCCACACAATTAGGAATCTGTGAGTTCGATCCTAGGTGGAGGCAGATATTGGGCACACTGCTGAACAAAGCTCCGCACTGGTGACTAGGAAGGGCCATTAAATACTCTGCTAGGTTCATTCAGTTGCCCAAACTCCACCCCGCAAAGAATTATGGAGTATTAATCTATAGAAGAGGCAGGAGAAGGAGGACAAACTTGACTTCTGCCCTCCAAGGTCACGTTTTGAGGGGATGAATTGAGAAGACAGCAAAGTTTGGGTTTAGTTCTGCTTCTGCAAATTTTACAAGTTTGAGAATGGAGCACGGCCTACTTTCCAAGGCACCCGCTTCAAATCTTGAGGCCTGAAAACTTGCTAGTTTAAAAAAACAAAACAAAACACAGAGATGGATGCAGAAAGACTTCAGCCTCTGAGGCAAAGCCTCAATCCATCTTGCCTGGTGGAATGATTACAGCAGCCATGGTGGCGCAGTGGTTAGAATGCAGTATTACAGACTGACTCTGCCCACTGCCAGGAGTTCAATTCTGACCAGCTTAAGGTTGATTTAGCCTTCCATCTTTCCGAGGTTCATAAAAGGAGAACCTAGATCAATGATGGCTAACCTTTTTGTCATTGCATGCTGGTGTGCACGTGAGTGCATAAACACATGCCTGCACCCATAATGCAATGTGTGCACTACACCCCCGTGACCCCTCCCCCATGCATGTGCACACAACCCCCCATGCTCTCCCATTCCCTGCAGATGTGTGTGCATCTCCTGTATGCGCCCCGCCCCCCATGCATGCACAGTAGATACCTGAAAATCAGCTGGCTGGTGGGAGGCGCACACACATACGTAGTGGAACTGAGCTGGGGTGATGGCTTATGTGTCCACAGAGATGGCAACACGCATGCCATAGCTTGCCTCACGGACGTTGGTGGTTGAGAACAATAAGCTGACTCTATAAACCGCTTTGAGACAGCTGTAAAGCACTATGAAGCAATATATAAGTCTTACATGCTATTGCAATTGGCCCAGGTTCTCTGTCTATTCCTCGATGAGAACTTTAGCGATCTAAATGAGATTCCTCTGGTTGGGGAGCTTCCAGATCTATTCATCTGCAGATCCTAGGTCTCCATGATGGTTGACGTTTGATCCCATGTGGAGGCCCGCTGATCTAGGAAACTTCTGTTGGGGGATCAGCTGCTGCCAGCCACACTTCTACGAAAGCAACTAAGCTGGGATTTACTAATATGTTCCTTTTGCTTCCGTTCCGGATCTGCTCCTGCAGTTCAGAACGCTTTGTGGTGCTGGATTATGCCCATCGCTCGCTAGTCCAGGCCCAGAGCTGCGAGGACACCTCTGCTGGCCAAAACGCAGAGAACAGCTTCTACCTGACGTTGATGGAGAACCATCAAGGACGGAGTAGTGAACGCCTCTGTCGTGCCCCGACGCAGTGAGTAGCCACAAAGGAGTGAAGAGAATTAGCAAAGATGGTGGTAACTGTGCCCCGTTTATAAATAGAAAGGAGAGGTGATCACAGCTTCTTGCTTTTTTTTCAGAGGGCTAGAACATTTGATCTAGATCTAGAAGTGTCTATGGAGATTCTCAGGTCATCCAGATCATGGTTGCCCAAAAGATGCCTTTTCAAGAGGCAGCTGGACTTTGTTTTTCTTTGAAGACATTTTGCTTCTCATCCAAGAAGTTTCTTCAGCTCTGAAGAAAAGCTTCTTGGTTGAAAAATGAAACATCTTCAAAGAAAAACCTCTTGAAAAAATGTCATTGGGATAGATCTACCATAGAAGTGTGTACAGGTAGTCCTTGACCTATGGCCCTTATTGAGTGCAGAATTTCCATCATAACTCACAACATAAGTAGAGGTATCCACATAAAAAAACTCAATTTTATGACTATTTTTTTTTGCAATGGTTGTTAAGACAATGCCCCAGTTGTTAAGTAAACTTACAACCATAACTGAGTCTGCCCATGATGGTTTTAAGTTGTGATGATTGTTAAACAAATCAATGTATTCCTGTGTTTTTGTTTTTTGTTTTGCTGGAAATCAGTGGAAAAGCGTGTGGAAGATATGACTGGTGCCATGATGGCACAGTGGTTAGAATGCAGTATTGCAGGTTGAATCTGCCCACTGCCAGCAGTTCAATCCTGACTGGCTCAAGGTTGACTCAGCCTTCCATTCTTTCGGTAAAATGAGAACTTGGAATGTTGGAGGCAATATGCTGACTCTGTAAACCACTTAGAGAAGGCTGTAAAGCATTGTGAAGGAAACGGTATATAAATCCAAATAGCAATAGCACTTAGATTTATATACCACTTTATAGTGCTATGCAGCCCTCTCTAAGAGTCAGCCTATTGCCCCCAACAATCTGGGTCCTCATTTTACCCACCTCAGAAGGATGAAAGGCTGAGTCAACCTTGAGCCTGGTGGGATTTGAACTGCCAAATTGTAGGCAGCTGGCTGCATCAGAAGTAGCTTGCAGTGCTACACTCTAACCATTGTACCACAGAGGCTCCTTAATGCTTAATGCTAAGGCCTATACATCTGCAGAGATACTGGGGTTTGCTCCAATGACCATTTTGGTTTTTTAATATGCTTTATTGAACATTGTTCTTTGCAATGTTTACAATGCATTGTTGTCATTCAGCTGCATCTGGAAGATGGGAAGCCATAATGGAGGGATGAATGGATGGATCGGTGGTTGAATGAATGAATGAACCCAAATAATGTATCTCCAAAATTATATCTTCCAGATCCGACATGCATCGCTGGATGGGTGCTTTCCCTTGCCATGAGTCCCAGCCTAATAACAAGCAGGAAACCATCTACGAAGATTGGGGTGAAGCTTTTTGGCTGTGTTCCTTTTAAACTTTCCCCCCCTCTCCCTTGCTACTGCTTTTTGTTCACAGGCTAAGAAAATTGAGGAACTTCACATTCTTGTCCCACAACTTCTGGATGGCACAGAAATGTGATGTCTGGGGAGGCTAAAATCACCAAAATGGAAATATCTTGAGCTTTGAAACAGACTGAGGACATTGGTTTTCAGGTTAAATTTGGTGTGCTGTGACAGGGCTTGATTTCTTCCTTTCCCAATTTGCAATTTACCTAAAGCCAGTTTTCTTTAGCAGTTAAGTTGCAGGCTAGAGTAAGCAGAAGAGCAAGAAACTTGATGAAGGGACTGGAGGATAAAACATGTGAAGGATGGTTGCAGGAATTGAGCATGTCTAGTCTAATAAAAAGAAGCATGGAGATGACGTGATAGCAGTCTTTCAATATCTAAGGGGCTGCCACAAAGAACAGAGTCAAAGCACCTGAAGGCAGAATAAGAAGCAACGGATGGGAAGTAAACAAGGAGAGAAGCAACTTAGAACTAAGGAGAAATTTCCTGGGAAAATTAATCAGTGGAATAACTTGCCTCCAGAAGTTGTGAATGCTCCAACACTGGAAGTTTTCAAGAAGTGACTGGACCACCATTTTTCTGAAATGGTACAGGGTCTCCTGCTTGAGCAGGAGGTTGGACTAGAAGACCTCCGAGATCCTTTCTGATTTTGTTGTTCTGGTTTTCTATACATGTTGCATGTTACAGAAAAAGTGGAATATAAATATATTCTGTGTTTCCCTGAAAATAAGACCCTGTCTTATACTTTTGCCATCAAAAAAGGCACCAGGTCTTATTTTTGGGGGTGGTGGTCATCCTGACTCACCTAACTTGCACACATTGGCCCTGGCCTCCTTTTTGCTGTCAGAGGCCTTTAGGAGCCCCTTCAGAGGCCGGCAAGGCTTTCCTGAAGGCCTCTGCAGCTGATAACGGAGCCCCAGATTGATCCGGAGCTCTGTTATCGGCTGCAGAGGCCTTCAGGAAAGACTTGCTGGTCTTTCCAGCTGCAGAAAAAATGGGCCAGCAAGGCAGGTGTCAGGTGTGTGAGGCCTGGCTGCAACTGTCCGAAGGCAGTTGCATCCCCTCATCTCCACCTTAGCTTAATTTTTACCCATGCATCCTGGAGGGGGTCTTAATTAGGGCTTATTTTGGGGGTAGTGCTTATATTGGGCTCATGTGTAAAAAAAAGTAGGACTTATTTTCAGCGTAAGTAATATTTTCAGGGAAATATAGTAATAAATACATAAGGGTCAGGAAATTTATTCCCTACCACCACACAGACACTTGAAACCTTTCCTTCATTGTCCTCCCTTTCCTTCTTTTGATTATTATTATTTTCGTAAAAGATAATTCATTCGGTTATTTTTTTCTCCTCCCTTTCGACAGATTGTCCACAGGTTCAATGCACAGAGACCTATAGTGCAGCCCAGGCAGACGAGCTGAGCCTTGAGCCAACGGACATCATCAACGTGGTGCGCAAAACCGAGGGTGAGCCTGTGGATGTGACCCTCCCTAACCGTTTGTGACCAAATTGCGATTTCTTCCTCTTCTTTCTCCGAACAATTTAGAAATTGGCTGTGGGGCTTCCTCACCCAAAGATGGTGTTTTTTTAGCAAAGTTCTCTGCTAAAGGATTTGCTTCCGATCCTTCGAGGTCCTTTCGGTGACTCTGGCACTTTCCCAAATTCTCAGCCTGCTGGAAGCTAAAGTCCCCAACACAGAGAGAGGGTATCCTTGAAGAAAATGGCCCTCCGCCGTTTAGAACACTGGCCGTCCCGACGGTTTTAATGCGGTATAATGCTCCGGCGGCACTTGAAAGGGAGACCACCAGGTGATCCCAGGCTAGGCTGTAAGCATCTGAGGAAAAAGCAATAGCAAATCACTTCTGAGAACTGCAGGGCTGTCTGTATTGAACTAAATTCAACTTTAATTTCACATACTGTTGTAATATCAGGTAATAATCAGTCTAGAGCAGCAGCCCCAATCTTTTGGGCAGCGGGACTGGCTCCATGGAGAGAGGTTTTTCCGTGAACTAGAGCAGGTGTGGTTTTTGCATGCTGCTTGTGTCCCGTGGATGAGGCTTCATTTGTTTGTGCAGCCTGGTTTCTGACATGGCCCAGTGCTGGGCCACAGACCGGGACCTGGGGACCTCTGGTCTAGAGTTTTATTGCCAGTTTTATTGCCACTCAACCTCCCAGTTGTAAGCTATGCACCTCAGCACAAAATCCTCCTTTATGGATTATATTCAATCTCATCCTCCCTCGCATAGCAGCAAAAAACCAAAATAAAATAAAAAACAGGACTCTGGTTGCACCTTTTCCGACTCTATTTCACCCCCCTCCCCCCGTTTAAAAGGCAGAAAGTCTCTTGAGTTCCGGCAAGAGCTCCTGCCTCTTAATATATTTGTGAGTCACAAAAGGTGCAAGTCGGTACATAAAGGATTTTGGGGGGGCTCCCCAGAACCGTGTTTCTCAGTCTTGGCAACTTTTAAGATGTGTGGACTTCAACTCCCAGCATTCCTCATGCAGTAGTTCACTTTTTTCAACGCTGTGGTTAACTTCAAAGAATCACTAAATGAATGGTTGCCAGTTGAGGACTCCCTGGATGAGGGTGGGGCTGATTCAGCAGGAATGTGCTTGTTGGAGTTTCACAACGCTACAGGACAGACTCCCAATAAATTTTGAGGCAATGAAAAGGGGGCAGAGAGGTCTTCATTGTTTCCTTTTTTTGTCTTCTCTATTTTCTGTATTCTACTCTTTGCTGTCTCCTCTCCTCTCTTTTGTCTTCCTCTCCTCTCTTCTTTCCTGTTTTCTCCTCCTTGCTGTCTCCTCTATTTTCTGTCCTCTTTCTGCCTGCCTGCCTGCCTCTCCTCTTTTCTATTTTCTTTCTCTCCTATCCTGTTCTATTTTCTGTCTTCCTCTCATCTCTCCTCTTTCCTGTCTTCTTTTTTGCGGTTTCCTCCTCTTTTCTGTTTGCCTCTCCTTTCCTGTTCTATATTCTGTCTTCCTCTCCTCTTCTCTCTCCTCTTTTCTGCCTGCCTCTCCCCTCCCCTTTTGTCTTCCTCTCCTCCTCTCCTCTATTTTCTGTTCGCTCCTCTCCCCCTCTCCTCTTTTGTCTTCCTCTTTGCTGTCTTCTCTTTTTTGCCTGTCTCTCCTCTCGTCTCCTTTGTCTCTCTCCTCTTTTCGGTGTTCTTCTTCTTGCTGTCTTTCCTCTCTTTTGTCTTTCACTTTTCTGTCTTCCTTTCCTTTCCTCTCTTCTGTATTTCTCTCCTACCCCCCATGCTACAGGCTGGTACGAGGGCATACGCCTAGCCGATGGCAAGAAGGGCTGGTTCCCCTCTTGCTACGTGCAGGAGATCACGAATGAACATGTACGCCGGCGCAACCTCCGCGAGCGCTACCGCGTCCTCCAAGTGGCCCGCCAGCTGCAGCTGATGCGCACCAATTGTGTCAAAAGCAAGTACAGCTCAGCTTGAGACCAAAACTGCACTGCCAACAGAGCCAATGACTGGGGACCCCGGCCTGCGATCAATCTCACAGCTGGACTCAAGGTTCAATTTCAATTTCATTGGGCGTGGAGTAACATTTTCCTCAAGGGGGCACTGAAGATGGGGAGGACAGTAGAGAGCAGTTGTGTTTTGGATCAAAAGTCACCGAAGGGTGAGAATGGAAGAGAGATGCAAGAATGCTTGATTTGACTGTTCGGAACTGCAAAGCCAGAAATTAACCAGCAAAGGCACTACTTCAAATGTGCCCCTTCCGCCAGAAGGGGGCAACAGACTGTATTTTCACTTGCATTGCAGAGTTTACAGACTTCCTACCATCCTGTTCTTATTGTTCCCAAGTTGCATACTCCTCTGAGTCTGTGTGGCATCTTGGTAACCCTGAGTGAGGATCACGAACCTTCTCAAAGGGTTGGGGTGAAGAGATGACCCAATATTCTACATTAGATAGCAACGGTGCCATATTTCAGGAGATTCCCTGATCCAAGATACGATCAAATGGATGGATGGCCTTGGGTTTAACCAGAAAGGTCAGTTCAACCTGAGCAGTAGTTCTACCTGTCCCCCTCCTCATTTTGCAATGACCTGTTATCCACCACCTGTTAAAAAAATATATGTTAACGATTCAGGCCTACCACTCCTTAGCTTTGTTTCGGGCTCATTGCAAGCTGGTTTGTATTTCACCCACGTTGAAAGATGGGTGTGTCTTGCCCTTCGTTGGCAAAACTCTGGTAGGTGGAACACACTTCCCCCTCCTCCCCAATAAAATGTGTTTTGCAAACAGGATCCACGCCGGTATTACCAGTTTCCTAATCCTGTTCACAGTGCTGTCGCTGCCAATATTTCAAACCTTCCCAGTGGTCCTTAACCTGGGCTCAGGTGATGTCCCTTCTCTACCTCACTTCCTGTCCTTTCCGGTGCCGGGAATCCAGAACTCTTACAGCCTATGGACCCAGCTTATTCTAACTCTTCCCCATACTCTCACAGTTCAACAGACCTTTCTCCTTCACGCTAACCTGCCTGAATATGCTGGATTTTCTCCTTTGCGAGCGAGGAATTCCTTTTCCTTGCTTCCAGCCTGGAAACTACACCACAGATTGGCTTGTATTTATTAATGTGTTGCTCTCTTTAGCTCTCAAGCTGGAAGAGGTTTCACTTGGGGAGAAAGCAGAGATTGTACTTTAATTTATTCTGTGCCATATTTGCTTGCACTGGGACCTCTCTTGTGTTTTTCTATCCCAAATAGCCTTTTTAAAAAAAATAAAAAATAAAAGATGAACAAAATGTGCCAGTGCTTGCTTTCAGTTTTTGCTTCTCCTTAGTAAATACAAGAGTCTGTTAATGTGGTCTGTCGGCCTGCTGCTCCCTCCAGCAGCCGAATCAGATGAGGAGGTGGAGTCGGAGCCAGCATTAAGGCAATCTGAGAGCTCCAAGGGGGAAGAGGCAATGGAGCTGTCAAAGAGAGAGGCAGAGGCAGAGCCTGGGCCATCCATCAGCCCCCAGATGGAGAGGCAATATTCCCCAGGTCTGAAAGTGGCTGAGGAGCAGGGGTGGGATTCAGCCGGGTTTGGGTAAACCCAAAAAAACCCGGGTGTTAAATTTACATCTGGTTCGCGGAACTGATAGTTGAACTGACCAGCTGGCCCCTCCTAGGAGTCTCCACACAGCCCATATTGGATGCAGGTAAGTGCAGGGTCTGTACTGAGGCTCTGGGAGGGTGAAAAACAGCCCTCCTGGAAATTCCGGAAACAAGCCTGTTTCCAGCTTCCGGAGGGCCTCTGGAACCCATTGTCCCTCTCCCAGGGGCTCAAGGGAAGCCTCTGCATTCTGGGGAAGGTAAAAATTGCCCTTCCAGAAGTTGTGGTAGGTCATGCCTACCATGGCCATGCCCACCCAGCAACCAGGCAGAGAACTGGTTGTTGGGATTTTTGAATCCCACCCCTACTGAAGAGGAAGAGGAAAAACAGTTCCATGCCTGACATGCCGAAGGCCAATCCTTGGGACAGAAGACCCACCATTGCTAATGAAGCAACTAGCCTTGGTCTGGGGATAAAAAGCAGGAGTCGGAGATGAATAGATGTGGCAGACAACTCTTCGTCTCCCTATCAATCAGCCATTGATAGTCTGAACACCTTCCAGGACTTCCATTAAGAGTGTGGTGAGAGAGACACTCCTGGTGTGTTGGGAGTTGGTTCAAGGAGAAAAGGAGCGAGCTTTGCTTTCCATAGGCACTTAGAGACTGCTGTGTGTGTGTGTGAGAGAGAGTCTCTTTGCCGGCACTTCTAACAAGCATGCTGTTTTTAATTAAAAACAGCATGCTTGGGAGCCAGGTCAGAACACTTAATACCAAGGCTGGTGTTTGCCCAAAATACCAAATTCCCCAAACCAGAATAGTTCCCTTTGACAACTCACGAAGCCAGAAGGGAACATATAACCAGTAGGATTAATAGATTGTACGAACTAAGCTTTTTACCTTAAATGGGAAGCTTCTAGCTTCAAATATCAACTGGAGTACATGAGCCTGACATCGCAGAAGTCTTAATATTACAGCTCAGGATTGTGTTTCAGGACTGTAATTGGAGATAAGAATAGAGGCCCTCTGTGCTTGGCTCCCGTTTGCTGGTGTTGAAAGGAGTATTATTCGACTTGCCTTAGTGGGGAAGACTCTGAACGGATGGCTCAGTTTTCCAGTTGTAGAAACAAGAAGGGATTTAGCTGGTACTAGAAGGAAACATCAAGGATGGGTCTACTGAATGGCTCAGCTGGTTTTCTTCCCATCGGAAATTTAAGAATTTCCAATCGATTAGAATTCCTGGCTCAGGGAATCTTGGAAGGCAAACTGATCCCTTATTTTAGTTTAGTATTTGTTAACTTCTGTAGGTTTCAGGTGCATGGACTTAAACTCCCAGAATTCCCCAGCCAGCAATGCTGGGAGTTGAGGTCCGTGCATCGTAAACCTGCAGAGCTTGACAACACTGGTTTAGTTCATACATGACACCCTTGTATCATTACAAACATCTAAAAACAATGGCTTAGAGTACCATTCTCCCCAAAATAAGACACTGTCTTATACTTTTTGCCACCAAAAAAGACACCAGGTCTTATTTTTGGGAAGGGGGAATGTCATCCACTAACTCACCTCACTTGCGTGCATTGCCCCAAACATCTTTTTTACTATCAGAGGCCTTCAGGAACTTCTTTAACCAACAAGGCTTTCCTGAAGGCCACTACAGCCAATAACAGAGCTCCAGATTGAGCCGGAGCTCTGTTATCGGCTGCAGAGGCCTTCAGGAAAGCCTTGCCAGCTGCAGAAGAAATGAACCGAGGTGCGCGAGGCCTGGCTGCCACTATCTGAAGGTAAGTAGTATCCCCTCATCCCCATCCTACCTTTTTACCTGTGCAACCTGGAGCAGGTGGCATCTTAATTGGGTTTTTTGGGGGGGAGGGTTATATTGAGCGCACATGGAAAAATCAAGCTAGGACTTACTTCTGGGGTAGGTCGTATTTTGGGGAAAACAGTAGATGCAAGCTGGGTATCAGGAAGGATGAACTATAGACCTTGAACTGTTAGCCAGTGGAACAGACAGCCACATTAAATAGTCTTCACTAAAGATCTTCAAAGACTAGAGAGCCTCCTGCTAGATGTGTTCCCAGGGCTTCTTCCCCGAGCAGCTGACCTCTAAAGCCTCTTCCAACGATCCTGACTAACCAAAAGATCTCTAGCCAAAGAGCTCAGGTTGCAAAACTTCCATTTCTCCCTTTTCTCGAGTAAAGCTGAGTGCACTTGCCTTTTTTAAAATGGAGCTTTATTTAATGTGCTGTCCAACAGGAAATAATTTAAAGCACGCTTCGTATGGGACACCGCTAACACACTGCCATCCCTCTGCCCACACTGACCAATAGCTCACGGCGTACAGTATTGTGAGAGGCTACACAAGGCTGCGAGCTCCCAGCAAGAGCCACAAGGCTCGAGGAATGGAAAGAAGGCTCTCTTAATTATCAAATAGATAGAGGTCACCCTTTATGGAGCACGATAACATAAAGACTTTTAGCCCTGGGATTGTGCCCAGCATTGGAAAATAAGATGTGACTGATGTCTTTGCTCCCATTACAGTGCTTAACATTCGTAGGAATTTGAAAATGCATCAAGAGCTTTTTTGGGGTGGGGCTGATTTACAACTGTAGTTAGCCTCCTGTGTCCTCCTCCCTCCCTCTTTCCAGCCCAACGGAGTCAAGAGGCATGCCTATACAGAAGGCTTTCTCTCCCCAGGATCAGGAGTGAAGAAAAACCAATTTGTCCTTTGTCTTCTTTCTTCATTGCTTCCTTAGACATCCTGGAGTTGCTTTTGTAAACAAAGAAAGAAGCCTTCCAAGGCACAACTTCTGGCCCCATCCCAATCTTCTTGTGCATGAGAGCTGGGCTGAGAAACCCTTATTGTTTCACTAGTAGCCAGATCTTGTGCCCTCCCGCCACTCTACCAAAATCGGATTCGGAAAGAACATGGCAGATTGTAGCCCAACGAGGGGAATTGACAGAAAATTAGGAGCGGACGAGATGAAATTCTGAAATTCTGGCAGGGAAGAATTCAGATTTTTATCCATCCTGTGGTGTTGGAGAAGATTCTAGTGAGACTGCAAGGAGATCCAGTCAGTAAATTCTGAAGGAAATCAACTCTGAATGTTCTTTGGAAAGACAGATAGTGAAGCTGTAGCTCTCTCTTTTTAACAAGGGATTGGACATTCTTTTTGTCTGAAATGGTGTAGGGTTTCTTGCTTAAGCAGCGGGTTGTACTAGAAGACTTCCAAAGTCCCTTCCAACTCTGTTTCTCTGATGCTCAAATGCTTTGGCCACCAAAATACAAGAAAGGTCTCGTTGGAAAAGACCCTGATGTTGGGAAAGATGGAAGGCAAAAGTAGAAGGTGACAGCAGAGGATGAAATAGCAATATCAATAGCACTTCAACCTATATATCGCTAAAAGTGCTTTACAGCTCTCTGTAAGCAGTTTACAGAGTCATCATATCGCCCCCAGTAATCTGGGTCCTCATTTTACCAACCTCAGAAGGACAGAAGGCTGAGTCAACCTTGAGCCTGGTGAGATTCAAACTGCCAAATTGCAGTCATCCAGCAGTCTAGGCTGCAGTACTGCACTCTAACCACCGCACTGCCACAGCTCATCAAATGGTTAGATAATGTCATCAATGCAATGAACAAGAATTTGGGCAAACTCCGGGAGACACCAGAGGAAGTAGAGGGTGGGTGGGGCATGGCATGCTATGGTCCACGAGGTCGCAAAGAGTCAGATGTGATTTAGCAACTGAACAGCAATCTCTAATTCATCCTATGGCGAGTCTTAGTCCAACAATACTCGTCCCCTTAACGTGGTAAGAATTCTTTTGGATGCTGAACCAGAGGGAGCAGATCCGGATCAAGTAACAACTGGCCGAAGAGTGGAATGGCCTCTGTGTTTCTCCAATCTTGGGACAATGGGAGACGAGGGCAGGCAACAGTGGCTCCTGATGCTAGTGGTGACTGATGATGAAGTAGCCGAATCCATTTGTGCTTGGAAACCAGTTGTCCCTTTCTCTGCTTTTGAAGGCACTAAGTGGCAACGAAGCTGGAGAGAGAGAGAGAGTCCCCTCTTTTCCGCACCTTTCCTCATGCACTGACCGCCACGGTGCCCTCAAATGATCCATGGGCCAGAAGGGGGGGGTGAGCCAGGGGATGCCAGCATTAGGGGTCCACAAAGGAAACCATGATGTAGCGGGTGCCCCAAGTGGTGGGCAAACCTTCGTGGTAGTGGGTGAGACGTCCTGGGTGGATCAGGCTCCAGCCCTTGCGGGGAGATTCCACGTTGCAATTGTAGCGGAGAAATCGGCAGCCGCCTCCCTAGGGAACAGAGAGAACCATTTTAGACAGATGAGACCAGGTTCAAATTATTTATAGGCTAAAATTAAGATTATAGCAGTGAGAGTGAGAGTGAAAAATTTAAGATTTGAAAACCCCCCCAAAAAGAATAGTTTGAAAAGTAATTACAACATTAGGAAGAAACAGAAGAGAGAATCAGAATTAGAGAGAGAAGGGAAAGTTTGTTGAGTTCGTCTGTGGGTCAGGCTATCACAGCTGTTGACAGCTATCATAGCCTGACTCACAGACGAACTCAATACAGAAGCCTGATGATGGCAGATGGCAGATGAGATTCTGCTGAAACGTTGCTACAACTTTAAAAGCACTACAATGACGTGGGATAATACCCGAATACTTCCTTCGGGTATTATCCCACGTCATTGTAGTTCTGTTAAAGTTGTAGCAACGTTTCAGCAGAATCTCATCTGCCATCATCAGGCTTCTGTAAGCCTGATGAGATTCTGCTGAAACGTTGCTACAACTTTAACAGAACTACAATGACGTGGGATAATACCCGAAGGAAGCTGAACAGCACACATGTAAGTACCCGCGATAACTTAAAAAAACAAATATATATATATATATATATGTATGTATGTATGTATGTATGTATGTATATATGTATATATGTATATATGTATATATGTATATATGTATATATGTGTATATGTATATGTATATATATGTATATGTATATGTATTTTCTTTAAGCTTTCGTGGGTACTTACATGTGTGCTGTTTAGCTTCCTTCGGGTATTATCCCACGTCATTGTAGTGAAAGGACGGTTGCTATTCATTAGCAAGCTAGGTTTCACCTGGGTGCCTGGTGGGGGGGTGTTTGAGTTGGAGGCATCAGAGGGAGTCTGTTTGTGCTCAGGTGTTTGTCTATTTTGTGGTGTGGAGATCTTTCTATTTGAGAGTGCAGGCTTCCAAATGATTGACAGTCTGCTGGAATCATCTCTTCTACTCTATATAGAAGAGACTCCCTCTGATGCCTCCAGCTCAAACACCCCCCCACCAAGCACCCAGTTGAAACCTGGCTTCCTAATAGATAACAGCCATCCTTTCACATGAAGCCAAGCTGCACTGAAAGCCTCCAACACAGGAGCACAGTGTTGCCAGCCAATCAAAGCCACAAAACAGACAGAAGAAACCAGAAACACCAATCAAACAAATTCCAAGTCCAATAAACACAGACCAAGACTCTCAACCAATCAGGATGTAGGAAAAAACATCCTGCCACAGCAATAAGCTAGCCTCAAATTTAAAACCAACGGCTGTGAGACCCTGACCCACATACAAACTTAATACAGAAGCCTGATGATGGCAGATGAGATTCTGCTGAAACGTTGCTACAACTTTAAAAGCACTACAATGACGTGGGATAATACCTGAAGGAAGCTGAATAGCACACATGTAAATACCCACGATAACTTAAAAAAACATACATATATGCCCACCAGGCACCCAGGTGAAACCCAGCTTGCTAATGAATAGTAGCTTGCTAATGAAGAGCAGCCGTCCCTTCACACGGAGCCAAGCTGCACTGAAAGCCTCCAACACAAGAACAGACTGTTGCCAGCCAATCAAAGCCACAAAACAGACAGAAGAAACCAGAAACACCAATCAATCAAACTCCAAGTCCAATGAACACAGGTCCAGGCTCCCAACCAATCAGAATGGACCAGCCTCAAATTTAAAACCAGGAGCTGTAAGACCCATATCCATACAGAAGCCTGATGATGGCAGATGAGATTCTGCTGAAACGTTGCTACAACTTTAACAGAACTACAATGACGTGGGATAATACCCGAAGGAAGCTAAACAGCACACACACACACACACACACATATATATATATATACATACATACATATACATATGTTTTTTTAAAGTTTTCGTGGGTACTTACATGTGTGCTGTTCAGCTGACGTGGGTGTTGTCCCACATCATTGTAGTTGCGCTTTTGGAGTTGTGGCGGCATTTCAGCAGGGTCCCATCTGCCATCATCGGGCTTCTGCGCTGAGTTCGTATGTGGGTCAGAGGCCTGATGATGGCAGGTGAGATTCTACCGAAACGTTGCTACAACTTTAAAAGCATTACAATGACGTGGGATCATACCTGAAGGAAGCTGAACAGCGCGCGCACACACACACACACATATATATATATATATGTTTGTTTGTTTGTCATGTTTATATAGTGCATCTTGGAGGCGGTGACCCTTTCAGAGCTGCATGCCACAAAAATTCATTTTAATGTATGCTGATTAGTGTACATTTAAAGTGACAATAAAGTTAGTCTAAGTCTAATTAGCCACTTGTTAAACTGCATATCAACCTGGATTCCCTGTTTATTTATTAAACATATTTACATAGCTCTCCAACTCGCACATGATGGGCAGCTATGTAATATATATGCTATTCTCAAAAAAAGAAATTTTACTTGTATTATGAAAACCCAAATATTTTTTTTATTTAAAAAAAAAATACAGCAGTGTTCTACTGACTGTAATATAGCCAACATATTAATAAAGCCTGTTTCTGTGGACAAAATATCAGAACTATGTTAAAGCTTTAACTGTTTTAATTAATTAATTAAATTAAATTAACTATGTTAATTTGGATTATCAACTGTTCAGTTTTAAATGGGAGGAGTGTTAAGGTATTGATTTAATAGGTGAACAGCTGCTGTAAGGCTGATGCAATGAGGACAGATCAGCAGTTATTGCCACTTTAAGATTGAGGATGGGTCCACAGAGTTTTGCCACTTTAAGAAGCTTTCTATATATATGGGGACATGAGAGGGCATACTTCTCTCTCCTTGTGTTCTGTCTCCATTGTAGTTCTCCGTGCAAAGTAAAGAAGATTGATTGATTGCCACATATTTGCCTACCACATATATGTATGTACAGTACATAGCTGTCTTGTATATAAACCATTGTTAAAAGGCAAAGCCTCTGTGTGCTGTGTTGTGCTCCTGGATTGTGTCACAATAGTAATCATGCTGGAAACACTGACACATTGTGCAAGACTAGGCCCTCTTGAGAGGTCTATCGTGCTGGGAAGAATGGAAGGAAAGGGAAGAAGACAATCAGCAGCAAGGTAGATGGATGCAATGGCCTTGGGTGCACCATTGGAAGACCTGAATGATCAAGTTGCATAGTGACCATACTGGAGAAGGTCTATCTCTGTAATTGTTAAAGAGTCAATTTTGACCCCACGGCCCATTATGCACCCATCAGGCAAACTTAAATGTATGAATGTAGGCAGGTATACATGTCCCGGGATAATGTTGCAGGATCCAATCTGCAATCCACACCGCAATGAACAAGGACATACATTCAATTTTGCAGCTACTAAGATTGTTGGACAAGCAGGCACAAAAACAGCCAGGAAAGTGACTGAAGTCTGGGAAACTTCATCTGTCAAAAGGAGGGCTGATTTATCACTAGTTTTTCAAGTACTAAGGATGGGAGAGCTTGGTAGCACAAGCGAAAAACAGCCAACGACTTAATAGCCAGACAGCAACACCCCAAATGAACATCTAAAAAGCTATATACAACAGGCACCATATAACTCACACACTGAACAGCCCAAAGCACACACTTCGCTAGCGAGAAGTTCCCTGGAGATGGGCTCCAGCACGAGTCCAAAAGCTTGGAAGACAAAATCTCTGATCCTGTTACCGACCCAGATTGGATCCTGAACATAAACTTAGTTTGTGCAAAGCACTAAGTTCAAATCAATTCACCCCAAGAATTGTTGAAACCCTAATCCTATTCTCACTCTTCACAGTCCTAAAGCATCCAAGACCAAGTCAAGCACAGGGAACTCCAACTCTTCACAGAGGACACCTGTCCTCCAAGAGCACTCACCTTATAATCTATCCCTTTGTGGTTAAGAGCAACATTGATGGTGAAAGTGGAGGAATCATGATGGGGGCGAAGAGAAGGCTGTTCGTCCGGACGGTATCGGACCATGAAGTTCATGATTGCGCGAGCCTGAGAACAGGAGATTGGAGTTAGCGCCTTCCTGGTGAAGGCAGGTTAGAGAATGGCACATTGTGTGCATACCTGTTCTGACCCAGCTCCCCTAACATGACAAACCCTCTGAAGTTAGCTCAAAGATTTCTTTATTAGGAGCATCAGCAGCCCAGGCAAAAAGTTTCTCTTTCATCGCAAGTTAACAAGTCCATCCGGCCATCCTTTCCCTGCCTTTTATCCCCAGAGCGAGAATGGGGCTTTACTAAAGTGGTGTCTCTTCCTTCCCAAGGATCAGCCCATAGATTTCCACTGCTCCCCTCTCTTCTGCCTTCGGCGCATCCGCGCATCAGGCACTGGATCCAGCTCTTCCTCCAGTTCCTCATCAGCCATCTTCAAACCTGGGGGCTGTTGACTCTCCATCCAAGGGTTGATGAACAGCCCAGGCTCTGCCTGTCTCTCTTTCTCTGCCAGCTCCATTCCCTCTTCCCCTTCGGGGCTCTCAGGTTGCCTTGATGCTGGGCCTGACTCCCACACCTCATCTGATTCGGTCGCTGGAGGAGCCAGCGGCCGACAGGCCACAACAACACCTGCCTAAAATGGTGCAATCATATTCACTGCAGGTACAGCACACCCAAGTTGTTTTCTTGCCACTGGCAGATCTCAAAAATCTAAGCAGACAGTAAAGAGTAGATGACAGCACCAGATTGATTTTTTTTTTAAAAAAGCTAAGCAGGGTTAGATCTGGACAGATAAGATTAGACTGGGCAGTGAAAAAAAAATATTCCACTGGAAGTCAATGACTAATCACTGTCATATTCTTTACATGAAAATTTGAATGTTACCCTGTCCTTTCCAGGAACTGAACATATTTATTTCATGCATACACATACCATATCTCTGATTCTGAAACAATCTTTGCAACATTGGTTGACTTTATTAACAGTGGTTTTAACTTATAAGAGTCTGTAGCACTTTTCCCCCATAAACAAATTTTATGAAAAGGCATCAGTGTATTTGATGGAACGAACTGCAGCCCACCAAAACTTTACGCTGTTAAATAAAATGTGCTCATTCAAAAACTGAAGTTTCCCATAAGAGCCCCCCCCATACCAAAATATGGAATAGTTTTGTGTCTAGTGCATTCTGGGTAATAAAAATAATACCCAAAGGAAACAGATGTGGCTAATTGTGAAAAGGTCACAGAACTTTTTAGGAGAAGAATCTTAAATCTGATCTTTATAAAATCAGTTGAGTTTTTACAGCCCAACTGGTACTGATTTAGCCCATTTAGGGGAGCGAGGGGTTATTACACATTACATTTAACCATAAATAAATCAGGACTATTGTACTCACCCAATGCTACTTCCCCTCAATAAACCCCAAAACAAAGTAAAAACTAAGTTTTATAGCACTTAGCACCAAGACTTATACACTGCTTTACAATCCCCTCTAAGCAGTTTACAGTCAGCCTATTGTCCCCAACAATCTGGATCCTCATTTTATCCACCTCGGAAGGAAGGAAGGCTGAGTCAACCATGAGCCTGTTGGGATTTGAACTGCCAAATTACAGGCAGCTGGCAGTCAGCAGAAGTAGCCTGCAATACTGCACTCTAAATACTGTGCCACCGTGGCATGTAAATCTAGCTGCTAAATTTGAATCTGACTTGTGATAATCGTTTAGATGGTCTTTTGGTTACAACTCTTGTTCAGCAACTAGTCAAAAATGCGTTAACCTGGAATGAAAGAAACTTACAACCAGTCCTTAGAGTTCCAGCTTTGTAGCGACTGCAATGTCTGATGTTCCCAGCTGGCTTCCCATAAGCAAAGTCAATGGGTAAGCCAGCAGGAAATCAGAAGTGGCAGTCATGTAAGATCTTCAACCACCTCACTTAATGGCAACAGCTGGGGCAACCGGAAGCAATGTCATTAATTGACACAGTCACATGACAAATAGTGGGGGAGGGAGAGAAGCAACCGTTACGGCCCCAATTATGTTGTAGAAATGGCAAAAGACATCCTGTAGGACTCTCTGATTTCTGCACCTTCATTTGGCTCCCAATAACCTTCAGACACGCTGTTATTACCTTGGTGTGGTAGCCTGGATAAAATTTTTCTGTGACCGGTGCAATGTAGTCCTGCAAGAACTGCAGCCACTCCTTCTCAAAGCCGATTTGGTTCATGTGAATGTCAACAGTGGGGACGTTCTCATAGCCGCCAACCAGCCGAGTGTCCTAGATGGGAGGTGCAGAACGAGAAGAATTGTGATCGGATGTGAAAATAAGCTAGCGGGAGAGAAAAGCAGTAGCTTAGACCAGGGGTGTCAAACACAAGGCCAAGGAGCCCATGGTGTAGTTGGATCTGGCCCACGGGGCCATCCTGGAAAATGTAAGGGGCTGGCTTGTGTGGCTTTGGCCCAGTCTACTCAGTGCAAGGAGGAAACATGCCAGCTGTTTGGGGAGTGGTGTCAAGCTGGTCACGCCCACACAGTCAACCATGCCAGTGAGTGGTGTCAAGCTTGCCACGCACATCCAATTGGCCACACCCACCCAGTCAACCACACCCTCCTCTGCTGTGGTTAATCATAGTCTTTATGCTGTCGTCAATGAAATTGAGTTTGATACCCCATGCCCAGACGGTGGTCAGATAAGGTACCAGCTGCCAAAACTTTGGGTACCAGGGATTGGTTTCGTGGAGAGCAGAACAGAAGAGGCATGATTTTGCATGCTGCCTGAATCCCAGAGATTATGCTTTGCTTGTTTGCATGGCCAAGTTTCTGGCATGCCACAGCCCAGTGTCACTCTATGGACCATGGATTGGGGACCCCGGGATAGAGGAAATCTGAGTCCAGAGCAGGAGTGGATGTGGAGAAAGTATCTCAGTGCTGACCCTCTCTAGTTCTCTGGAATGTAAAGGCGGGGGAGAAGGAAGCACTTTCAAACTTGGTTACTTTCACCTTATAATAAAAGTAATCGTCTTGATTTGACTTGCTTTGCAAGTAGACAACAGAAACAGGGAGGGTGGTGGTCGATTTGGAATGCAAGAGAAGGAATTGTGGAATGTCGCCTGGCAATGTCCCGATCCCCCAGGTTAAAGATCATTACCCAAAACAAGTTGACTGCAACTGATTGGTGGACAATAAGCAGTGAGTGACCCAGGGGAGAAAAGAGGATTTTAACTATACTACTTCATGCGAAAACTTCAGAACTGGCTTCATTTCTTCTGTCCCTACATGAATTTATCAGTAAAGTTATACTCTTGGCAAAATAATATCCTACGAGTTTCTTTTGCTGCATATGCCAATGTGATGGTTGATAGTCATAGTATATTCATGATTTTGGTCAGGTCTCTTAGACTATCTCAAAGGGTTGGGAAGAGGAACATCATGTGAAAAATGGAAAACCTTTAAGAAGATTGTTCAGGAATTAGGCCAAGGCAGTTTTCTACAAATGATTCACCTTTAGACTGGAAAACTGATGGATTCTTTTTCATTTGTGTGCCTCAACACATTAAGATCTAATGTGCCAGGCTAAGTATGGTCTCCCTGTCTTGTAAGCAAGAAATTCCATAAATTATGGAGCCTGTCCTTTCATCTCTTCTGACTCTTTTTCCAATCTCTATATTATGGGGCGTGGATAAGATGTGGGCTTGGAGGCACCCCGAATCCAGTGTTTCTCTATCATAGTCCATTTTATACACTTTGTCTAAAGGATGAAAAGAGCCAAAAATTATCATGGCCATGACTGTGTTTGTGAAGCACAACTCTTGTTTTACTTCCAACACACAGGAAAGAAGAGTAGTCACCATTTTGATTTCTTTTGATCCTTCTGTGAACTGCCCTACTCCTCAATAATACCTTATTTTAACATTCAGCATTCCAATTGTTTTTGTTCTAAGGTCCCTCATGATTTTACAAGTCTTCTTTGACCCTCTTCCCAACTCTCCCCAACCAACTTCCAAATTAAGCAACCTGAAGGATCATCTTGGTGGAGGCAAAAAGGCTAGGGTGGTCCCACCTCATGTTTTCCTCCAGACCACTGGCCGAAGTGTTCCACCTCTTCCACCAGATCGTCGCACATCTGATCGGTGAACACCGGAAACCAGTAAACATCAGGGCAAGGCTACCAACGGGAAGAAGAAACAGTGAGCCCAGGAAATTTGAAAGAGCCAAATCAACAACTCAAGAGGATCAGGGAAAATAGACATAAGTCACCTGTTCAAAAAATTCTCCCTCAAGAACGCGCGAGTAGTTCTCATGGATATATTTCTCCTGCCAGTCCTGTCCAGGAAGAAAGGGAGCAAACTAAAAAACAGAGTAATCTAAGTTATCAAAATGTTCACCTGATCTAATGTGTGTCAGGCAATCCAGTCCTGGAAAAAAATTTCTGCAAAACGTGTCATCATATCTCCTCAAACATTTTCAGATACTCGAAACTACAATTCCCAGAATCCTCAGAGGGCCTTGGGCATTGTGGGAAGCTCGAAGGACAGTTACCCAGGGAGTACATCTGGATTTCTCATAATGCCCTGCAAACTGCAAAGGTAGTTCCACCAGCATACAATTTCTCACCCCTCCAAAGAAGTCCCCCTTTTGATTGTTTGGAACAGTTCTAAATCTGCGTGAAGAGAACTGCTGAGGAATACTAATAAAACACTCCATAAACCACACCAACTTGTGTGTGGGAGGGATTGTCACTCCCAGATCTAGGCGCAGGGCTGGATGAAGGAGATTGAGAGAGAAAAGGACCCCACCCTGTGCAACTGGGCACGCTCACCAAAGGATTTTCAGAAATCTGCCAAAGCTCAGGATGTAGGCGGGAAATGTTGTATCTCGTGCTGGAAATAAGGCGTCCAAAATCATCCCGGTTACTAATATGGAGAAAGATGCCCTGTAAAGAAGAGAAAGAGCCAAATTTAGGTCAGATTTGCACAGTCTTGTGATCCCAAGCGCTCACATGCCAGGGATACCAAAAATGTTCAAAATATATATAAGTAATATAAATAGAAATATACACAAACATCTTTCATAAATGTCATGTGCTTGTTCTGAGGATTTTTAGAAAAAATCTTAGACCAGCATTTCTCAACTTTGATAACTTTGTGAAGTGTGGACTTCAAGGTTGGCTGAGGAATTCTGGGAGTTGAAACCCACAAAAGCAATTCTTAAAGTTATCAAGGTTAATAAATATCTCTTTAGAGTATATTTTGGTTTGGAGGAAATTTCTACTCCTTAAGAATATGTCAAAACAGTCCCTGGGGAAAATAAAGGTAAATTGCTTATAAAACTACTATTTATAAAAAAATTATACTAAATCCAAACTACTTCTTTTAACAATAGTAATTGGGAGCAGAGGTTCCATTGCTATGCAATGCTGTCGCAAAGTGAAGCATCACATGACCACATCTCTTAGTGAAGGCAATCTCATCAGTTGCTCTGCCATTGTTAAGCAAGGATCGTGGATTGTTAAGCAAGGATCTCCTTGCAACTTTCTGCTGGCTCCCAACTAGTCAATGGAGAAGCCAGCAGGAAGTCCCAGGTCCCAGACAGGCTTACCAACAGACTACTAGACAGGTAAGTGGCAGCACAGTTCAAGTGTTGTTGCAGCACAGTTCAAGTGTGGCAAGGCTTGAGGGGGGTTGCTGTCAGGTAAGGAGGGAGGTGCTGCAGGTGCCAGGGTCTTTGGAAGAAAAAAAGGCAGGATTGCCAGCAATTTACCGGAGAGACGTGTGACCTTCTTTGCTAGCTTCCCCAATGACTTTGTGCGAAGTCATCAGGGCAGGTCATGATTGATGATCACATGATCATGGCACAATGCATCCATTGTTAAAAGTTGGCTGTCAAATGTCCAGATTGTTTCCTGAATTTTGAAGACCGGTCCAAACTACAGGTAGTCCTTGACTTATGACCTCAATTGAGCCCAAAATGCTAAGCAACACACATGTTAAGTGAGTTTTGCCCCATTTTAAGACCACTTAAGGGTGGTTAAGTGAATCACTACAGTTGTTAAGTTAGTCACACAGTGGTTAAGTGAATCTGGCTTCCCTATTTACTGTGCATGTCAGATAGTCGCAAATGGGGATCACTGCAACCGTCATAAATATGAACCAATTGCCGAGCGACCAAATTTTGATTGTGTGGCCATGGGGATGCTGCAACAGTTGTAAGCGTGAAAAACATAAGTCACTTTTTTCATTGCTGTTTGTTGTGACCCGCCAGCAGCCAGCAGAGCTGGCAGCAGACTCGGACAGTGAGGAGGTTGGGGAGGAACACGGGCCAGTCCTGGAGTCTGGGGAGGGCTCTGACGAGGGCTCTTCATCAGAGGCAAAGATGGGGCCAGGACCATCTGACAGTTATTAGTGCCTTCAGAGTTGGAGATCAGTGGGGCAGAAGAACAGCTGGAGCCTGTTCCTGATGTGCTCATGCACAGAGCTGCCAGGAGAAGGGAATAGTTAAGGAACAAGAGTTGACTCAGGAGTAAAGGCTCAGATGGATGGTGAATGGTCCTTCCCACAGGGAATAAAGAGGAGTGAAAGGAGAGTGGGGTTTTCAGGAGACAATTAATTCAATTCATTAAAGTGAAGTTCTGTTCCTGACTTCTTGCCAAGAATTGCTACTACAGCATGGCATTTGGAAGATATCGGCCTGGCAACTCTCCAAGCCTGATAAAGGTCTGTAGTTGTGAAATCTCATGAAAGACTGTTTGCCGGGACTTTTCTGGAGAAGAATTCACTTTAACCTAAATAAAAGGGGTTTTGATCGGAACGAGGAGTCTGCTTCATGATCTTGGGAAGGCTAGGTCAGAACAACGTTGTAACCTTGAACAGTCGCTCAACAAACAGTTGTAAGTTGAGGACTACGACATTTAGCACCCTCCCAACTTTGAACAGTTGCTGAAACTTTGGTTCTCAACTGAAGACTTCTGTAATAGACTTTTAGTATCAATATAAATGAAAAACAACTTAAGAACTTTACTCTTTGGGATGAACAGCCTGTGAGGACACTAAAATTCTCACCTTCTCCCGCACACTTTTACAAAAGGCCATGTCCGGATCCGTGTCCTCCAAGGTGAAAATATTGCGTTGGGGCAACTCCTGCCTTAAGATCTCCCCTTTCAACAGGTAGGCCTGAGAGATATAGGGCACGTTCCACACCCCACTGCAATAGGGGGGAAAAGCACCATGAGAATCCGCAGAACCACAAGCAAGGCAGAAGTATGGGGAATGGAAAATTAAAGAGAAAAAAAAAAGAAAAGCATTTCCTTTTTCAGATTATGCCAAGGAATATTCAGTCTGAAATTCCAGATGCAACAAGGCTTCTTGGAAGACCAAGAGGGAGGGAGGCTGATGGAAGTCATCTCCTTCTCTTGCCTCCCAAGAAGATAGGATAGTTAAGATAAGATAAGATGAGATGAGGTGAGGTAAGATAAGAAGATAAGATAAATAAGGTAAGGTAAGATGAGAAGATAAGGTAAGGTAAGGTTGTATTTCAGAGGTGGAATTCAGCAGGTTCTGACCAGTTCTGGAGAACTGGTAGTGGAAATTTTGAGTAGTTAGGAGAACCAGCAAATATCACCTCTGACTGGCCCCACCCTCATCTATTCTCTGCCTCCAAAGTCCGAGCTGTTGCCCTGCACAGGAGAAGAGAGCTGGAAAACAGGTTAGTGGAGTGGGGAGGGAATGGGGATTTTGCAGTATCCTGCTCCTGCCATGCCCACCAAGCCACGCCCACCAAGCCACACCATGCCCACAGAACTGGTAAAAAAATTTTTTGAATCCCATCACTAGTAAGATGATAAGATACCTTTACAACTGAAAAGTAGCAATAGCATTCAGACTTATATACTGCTTCACAGTGCTTTTACAGCTCTCTCTAACTGGTTTACAGAGTCAGGCTATTGCCCCCAACAATCTCTCATTTTACCCACCTTGGAAGGATGGCAGGCTGAGTCAAGAAAGGGACTCTCCCTAGTTTATTGGTATGTAAAGGAGACAGTGGGAGATTTGTACTTTCAGACTTGTGAGATTCTACTAACTAGCCTCACAATAAAGCAGAATTTGGTTATGTTTCTTGTCGGGTGTACATGGGAAAACAGACACATCTAGCTGACTTGTAGAAGTCTTGAGCTGTACAAAAGCCCATCCAACTATGCAACTGTTTAAAATTCCTACTTACATTCTCTTGCCTTGCACCAATTCCACGTAGTCCTCTGACCGGGCATAATATTCATCGGGACTCAGGGCGCCCCAAAAGTTGGACCAAAGCTTGCCATACCGAGACATCATGGGAGCAATCACATACCTGGATGATGCAGAGGAGTAATATAAAAATCAGAAGTGCAAAAGCCAGTGGGTGGGAGGAGAAGTGATATGGCCTGCATCTAGGCCGAGAGCTCGGGTGGGTGTGGGAATGACTGCTTACTTGTTCTCCTGCATAAGTATCTGCAGGATTTCGGGATTTGTCACCACCACGTCAGCATCAAGGCTGAAGTAATAGTCGCAGGTGGGATCCTGTCGGCACAGATCCCTGGAATGCAAAAAGAAAAGAAAAGAAAAGAAAAGAAAAGAAAAGAAAAGAAAAGAA
>BLBF01000101.1:3112771-3163293 GCA_015471245.1 Laticauda colubrina
AAAGAAAAGAAAAGAAAAGAAAAGAAAAGAAAAGAAAAGAAAAGAAAGAAGGAAGGAAGGAAGTAAAGAAGGACAGAAGGAAGGAAAAAAGAAAGAAAGGAAGGAAGGAAGGAAAAAAGAAAGAAAGGAAGGAAGGAAAAAGAAAGAAAAATAGATTAGAACTGTGTTTCTCAAACTCGCCAGCTTTAAGACTGGTGGACTTAAAGATGGCAGGCTAGCTGGGGAATTCTGGGAGTTAAAGTTCACCCAACTTAAAATGGCCAAGGTTAAAAACCACTGGATTAAAACGTTGATGCTTTGCTGACCATTTCTCTCTGTTAACCAAACACAGGAGACCATGTATAGATGGCCCTTGACTTATGACAACAATCGAGCCCAAAATTTATGTAGTTAAGTGAGACATTTCTTCAGTGAATTTTGCCCCATTTTATGACCTTTCATGCCACCATTGTTAAGTGAATCACTGCAGTTGTTAAATTAGTAACATGGTTGTTAAAGTTAAATCTGGAATCCCCACTGACTTTGTTTATTGGGAAGATCACAAAAGGGGATCACATTTCAACCCCAGGATATTGCAACCATCATAAATATGAAACGGTTGCTGAGCATCTGAATTTTGATCAGAAGACCATGGGGATGTTGCCATGGTTGTAAGTATGAAAAATGATTGCGAGTCACATTTCTTCAGTGCTGCTGTAACTTTGAATGGTCACAAAACAAATTGTTGTAAGTCAAGGGCTACTTGCAGTTGTTATCTGCAATCTCAACAGACCCAGCTCATTGATGAAGTAAGTTAGAAGTAAGTCTGGACTCCTGTGTTTTTCCCCAGGAAGTGAAATATTATCTTGTTCCTTTCGACTTGGCTTACTTTAGCCCCTTGAAAATACTTTGGTCTTCTCTCTTTGCCATCTCAAAAAGCTCTTTTGCCTTTCAAAAGACTGTAGGCACATAAAAAGTGGGTTAAGAGTTAAATCTAGCTAGCAGAAACTAGCAGTTCTCAGACTAGAAAGAACCATTATGTAAATAGGGAGCAGGTCTGAAGCATGAGAATACAATGGCATTTTGGTTTTTGGGGGGCTTATAGGGAATAGAAAAGTAGCATTTAAATCCTGGAGTAGACAAGTATCTCAGACTTGATTTTTATTCTCAGGTTTAGGCAGATGTTCTCCACTCATATGGCTTTTATTGTGTTAGGAACACAATCACTTCTCAAGGAATGGTGTGGTGGCCTAGAGGTGGAGATCTTGCCTCAAAATCAGGTGGCTATGAGTTTGATCCTAGGTAGAGGCAGATACTTTTCTCTCTCTAGGCACAATGAGAACATTATCTGCTCAACAAAATTCCGCACTGGCAACAGGAAGGGCATCCTGCCAGTAAACATTCTGCTAGGTCCATTCAGTTGCCCAGACTCCATCCCGCAAGAGATTATTGTTAAATGAAGATGATAAATACAGCCACTTATCAACATGTGTTAATTCTGGGGACTTCTGGAGGGAAAAAAACATCTGCAGAATCACAATTCATTGCTATGTCGCACCTGAAATCTGGGAATAATCAAAATAGTTGAAAAGTAGCGCTTAGTAGCCACAAGCAAAGCTTTCTTGGTTGAATTTCTGCTGGCCCTGTATGGGGCAGGGGGTTATGACGCCAGCTCAATTGAAAATGTGCCTTGGCATCTCTGCTTTTGCTTATGGCATGTTGTTCCCCTCCCCATCAGACACACACAGCGTGCTTTCCTAGCCATTTTTGATACTGAATCTGTCATTTCTTACACTATATTTACCCAAAAGGTGCTTTTTCAGGAGGCAACTGGAATTTCTTATTTGTTTGTTTTTTGAAGACGTTTTGCTTCTCATCCAAGAAGCTTCTTCAGCTCTGACAGTAGTGGGTGACTGGGAATCTCTACAGACTTCTAGCTATACAATTTGGGATGAACACCCTTTGAATGGGGTGGAAGTAGGAATGCATTTCCAGAGGAAAAAAAATACAGACTACAGGAACCAAGACAAAGGTGATCCTGAGGACATGATAAGTCCAAGAACTTCAAGTTCTTCAACTCCAAGTTCTTCAAAGACCCTCTAATGACCCTCTAGAAAGAATGCAAATGACAAGCTGTCTGCAAAGAATATAAATCCTTCCATTCCCCACTATCCTGTCAAAGCTGAAGAAACCTCTTGGATGAGAAGCAAAACGTCTTCAAAAGAAAAAAAACCAAGAAAGTCCAGTTGGAACTGGACTTTTTCAAAAGTTGCTCTTGAAAAAGCACCTTTGGCACAACCATGACCTGGATGACTGAGAGACTCTACATCCTTACACTATTATTTACTTACATAGCCATATCTCTGGCTTCGCCCTCACTCAGATCTTCCTCTGGGCCTATTAGTTTGATGGTGTCAAAAGCCTTGCGAAGTTGATCCCATTCAGCTTGGATGTGGGGCTCGTGATACACCTCCTGGCAAAATGTCAGACAGGTTTATTAGTGTCCTTGAGCTGCCAAGATGGAAGGGAAGCTCAAGGTTTTGGTAAAAGAGGTGTAGTGGTATCTGTGAATGATTTTAGGAAACAGAAAAGAAGAGCCATAGACTACAATAAAGATTCACAATGTCAGCAACTTCAAGATGTGTGGACTTCAACTCCCAGAATTCTTCAGACAGCCGTGCTTGCTGGAGAATTCCAGGAAATGAAGTCCACATATTTTCAAGTTGCTGAAATTGTGAAACTAGGCCAGGCAAATGGTCAGATAAGAGACAGTTGAGCCTGAACAAGAAACAGGACATGGCAAACATCTCAGAAGCATCCCTTGTTTCGAAGAGTCTTGGTGGCGCAGTGGTTAGGATGCAGTATTGCAGGATAATTCTGCCAATTGTCAGCAGTTCAGTTCCCTGCCAACCCTGAAGCTGACCTGACCGAAGCCATTTTTGTCCACTTCGGTGTTGCCACACTGGAGCTGAGGAATAGGGAAGGTGGATTTGAGATAGTTGGGATTCTGTAGCCAAAGCAAAATATTTTCTCTTGGGAACCGAATACATTCTCACACCTGGTCAGAGGAAGGTAGAGTGGTATTACTTGGCTGCCAGATTGCACTGTGATTGGACCATGTGATTGTTTTGAGAAAGTGGTAAACTTTTACTTTTAATTAGGTGAAAATCGTGGAAGTCTTCAGAGTCGGTTTTCTCCAGATCTGTGCCAATATGGTATTTCCAATAAAGCTATTGGAAGAATCTACCTGATGTTTGCCTTGTCTTGCCTTGCAATTTTGCTTGATTTGGATCTATTACTTGTAACCCTGACATTCTCATCAAGTTGAATCAGCCTTATGTAAAATGAGGATACAGATTTTTGAGGGTAATATGCCAGCTGTGTAAACTGCCTAGAGAGGGCTATAAAGCATGTAAAGTGGTATAGAAGTCTAAATGCTATTGCTATTGTAAATGTGTGGGAGGAAAGGTATACTTTCCACTAATGTAACCGTATACTAAAACAGAGCGAGTAATCCTGAGTATGCTTTCTGTTAGGGCTACCTCACAAGGTTGACAGGCAGGCAGTGGAAATAATAGGATGGCTGTTAAACCTCCTTAATTCTTCTTCTGTTTAGCCACATTATATTTCAACTGGAACTTTTCTACAAGCTATAAATATTTTATTACTTGAAATCTCATAGCACTGATTTGAATTGTTTTGTATTTTATATTTTTGCAGACAGTCTCAATTTGCCAAGGATTAATTTTTCTTTCTGTCCCTTTTGGAAATATGTTTTATACTTAATTATAACCATGCTAAGCTTGGTTATTGTACATTTTTCACATTTTTTTGAGATCTCTGCAGATTTCAGCTTCATAACTGGAAGACAGGGAAGCTAACATCTGTTCCATTCATTTCCAATCCTCCTCCAGGGAATCCAGAGTTACAACCTCTGCAATAGATACCACGTCCAGCTGTGGATCTCATTCCAGTGACACACAGCTGAAAAGCAATCGGTATCAAGGAAATTACTGAAATAAAAGAAGCCACAGGGAGGAGTTGAGCAATCCCAGAAGTTCCCCATAACATAATAGTCCTCTAGATTTTTGGGAAGACCATTCTCATCATCCCAAGCTGACAGGCCCATGAGCTGATGGGAGTTGCAATCTAAAGTTAAGGAGGGCTGCTTATAGACTCAACTCACGTGGTTGTGAATGAAGAGGCTGAGGTGAGAATAAGAGTAGTCCAAAGTCAAAAGACGCTGAAGAAACTGAGGCAGGAACGGTATAGGCTTTTCAATAAAGACACCCAGCAGAACACGTGGATATGATTCTTTCTGGTAATGGAGGACAGAAAAGAGATCTATGTCTCAAAGATCAGACTAGCGATGTCTAACCTTGGGAACTTTAAAACTTGTAGACTTCAATTCCCAGAATTCTCCAGCCTACATGGCTGACAGAGGTATTCTGGAAGTTGAAGTCCACAAGTCTTAAACTTGTCAAGGTTGGACACCCCTGATTTAAGAACCTTACCAAAACCCATCTATTCCTCCCCTACTTTCAAGCTCTACCAGGATACCCAGAGACTCACTGGTACGTCCGACATATCCAGGAGGTCATCATCACACACTTCACAGCCCCCCTCGTATGTCCAGGCATTGGGGATGTAATTCCCCAAATAATTCAGCTGTAACTGCATGGAGAGAAGGAAAAAAAATCAGTGAAAGACGGAATGGAGCTCAGTTGCACTAATACTTTTGAAATTGGATTCTGCTTTAGAGCTCTTAATAAGTGAGCAAGGAAGGAAGTGAATTTGAGATCTTTGGAGAACAATGAAGAAAGAGCAGCCTTGTTTAGCTCCCCACTCCCTGAAGAGGTAGAAACTCAATATCAACTTCCTAAGCAGGCAAGTACTCACAGACATTTTGCTCTTTGCTGAAGAGGTAGAAGATTTGACTCATACGTTATTCAATTGCTGTTTGTATAAAGGAGCGAGAGATAACTACCTTGATCCACATATGGCCCAGTGAGAGGCCCATATTAAAACAGCATACCTCATGGGTGACCAGAACCTGAAAACAACATTTAACACAACACGATTTCTCACTAAAATGGTCCCACTGTGACTGGCATAGGTGGGCCTGATTGGGGTAGATTCCAGGGGTGGGATACAGAAATATAATTTTGTCTCATTTTATTCTATCTTACATATTTATGTATGACATTTTTGGATTTTATCCTATAACTATTGTATTTTATTCTACTCTCGTTTTAAATTGTTTGTTTAGAATTTTATTGGTAATATGTGTTTGAACCTATACGTTGATATCAGGGGTGGGATTCAAAAATCCCAACAACCGGTTCTCTGCCCAGTTGCTGGGTGGGTGTGGCCATGGTGGGCGTGGCCTACCAGAACTTTCAGGAGGGGCATTTCTCACCTTCCCCAGAGTCCACGGGCTTCCCTCAGCCTTAGGGAGGGCAAAAACAGCCTTCCCAGACTCTGGAGATCCTCCAGAAGCTGGAAACAGGCCAGTTTCCGGACTTCCAGAGGGGGCATTTTTCACCCTTCAAGAGCTCCAATTGGACCCTACACTTACCTGCATTCAAAATTGGCCACATGGAGTCTCCTGGGAGGGCCAGGGTGGGTGGGGCCAGCTGGTTGATTCAACTACTGGTTTGGTGAACCAAATGTAAATTTAACATCTGGTTCACCCGAACTAGCTGAATCCTATCCCTGGTTGATATGGCCTATAGGTTAATCTATCTGTCTGTCTGTCTGTCTGTCTTTCCATCTATCCATCCATCTATCTATCTATCTACCTATATCTATCTATCTACCTTCCTACCTAGATGCAACCTGCTTCACAGGATCTTTGAATGGAGTCAAAGTTTGGGTATAAACATTGTGCAAATGTAAATTGTAAAAGGGACAACTTACCTTGGTGGGTCCATTGCCATGGACAACCACAGGAAGGGTATCGTATGCAACATTTCGGGCTCGCACACGGGTCTGCTCAAATTTCAGCACAACCTCTTCTGCAAAACCAGAAAAAAAAGTAAAAACGAGGCAGCTTGGAGTCGTGCTTAAGTTGCTGGCTTAGAAGCCAAGATATTGTACATGAGTTCTGGTCTTCCTTTAAGCACAAAAGCCAGCTGGTGACTTTGGGCCAGTCACTCCCTTTCTGCCCAATCAACCTTGCAGGTTTGTTGATATGGGGAAAATAGGAGGTAGGAGTATAAATATGGATGTAAGCCAGCTTACATATATATTACATATACACAGTATGTAATAGAGGTAGGTATTACATAGCTGCCCATTGTGTGCAAGTTGGAGAGCTATGTAAATACGTTTAATAAATAAACAGGGAATCCAGGTTGATATGGAGTTTAACAAGTGACTAATTAGACTTAGACTAACTTTATTGTCACTTTAAATGTACACTAATCAGCATACATTAAAGTGAAATTTTGTGGCATGCAGCTCTCAAAGGGTCATCGCCTCCAATAGCACTATATAAACATGACAAATAAATAAATATATATATACATACACACCCCCATATACCTATATATATGACACAGAGAAACAACAGTCTACTTCAGATGTATGCATGTATATGGCAAGAGAAGCAAATATTGTGAATTTACCAGACAGATGGCATAGGGAACAAAGCTGTTACAGAATCTGGTAGTTCTGCTAGAAATACTTTGAAACCTCCTCTCAGAGGGAAGCAACAGAAACAGACCTTGAAGTGGGTGTGTGGGGTATCTAACAATGCTTTGAGTTCTAAGCACATTGCATTTATAAGCAGTATCCTGAATAACGAGAAGTAAGCTTCCTATAATCTTCTTGGTAGTTCTTATCACTTTCCATTTGGACTTTCTATCTGAGGCACTTATTGCGTTTGGTGATGCCATGGTGTATGTGTATGTATGTACATTGGGGTTTTTTAGATTGTGTCATTTTAATGTTGTAAGCTGCCCAGAGTCCCCATGTGTGAATTAGGTGGCTCTATAAATTTCTTTAAAAAGTAAATAGGTGTGGAAAACATAATAACAATAAAATAAAATGATGATGATAGTAGAAATGGATTCATTATGTCAATTTCTTCTAATCTAGATGGTGCAGAGAGACAAAGATAGCAGGAGTACTGTTTCTCATTCTCCATGATGACTTGTTCTGGCTTTCTGAATCCACCAGGGATACATCAAAGGATACTACAGTGGATGTTCTTCAAGCCCATTAAATCATAATAGCCTTAACAAGAGGTGTCTGTGGTGTATCTCTGTGCACAAATGATAAACAAACCAAACCAACACCTTTTGGTTATGTGCATTGTGATATTGTAAGCACGTATACAAGGTTGGTGGTTGCCTCATGCCATTAGAATGGTTGCTTTGTTTAAATTTCCGGACAGCCCTGGTCTCCTTCATTCTGCTCTAGGTGAAATTTCAACTCTACTTGGGTTTGTTAAGGCGACAAGTCTTTGTATTTTGAGATCTCCAGGTCACAAAATTTCCCAAGCATTGTCTACTCATTTCCTGTTTGTCTCTACCTTCGAGCAGTTCCTCCTCTGCCAGACATATTTTTGCTGATTCTCCTCATTGGGAATACTATTTACTTACCAATGGCCCCATTCAGGTTCTGGAAAATTTTGGACGTGTGATCCAAGGTGATCCCATATTTTTCCTATAAACACAACAGTGAGGAACTAAGATCAGAGTCCTTTCCTTACACAACTTATTCTTCTTCTCATCTTTCTACAAAACCTTCAATGGTCAAGTTACAAATCAAGGCCTTGGGAAGGACACTGAACTGTAGCTTAGCAACATAGAAATGACAAAGGAATATAAATCCTTCCCTTCCCCACCATCCAGTTAGAGCTGAACAAGCTTCTTGGATGAGAAGCTAAACATCTTCAAAGATAAAAAAACAGAAAGTCCAATTGCCTCTTGAAAAAACACCTTTGGGGCAACCATGACCTGGATGACTGAGAATCCCCATAAACAGGTAGCTTAGCAATGTGGTGAATTGTAGATCCAGACTTAGCTGTTGGTATTTTGTAAAATTCTTCCTGGCTAGAGCTGCTCCTTCAAAAGTGGGGAGGGAAAACTTGAAACTCAATTTTGCAACTCAGCCCATTGGTCACTATATAAGTTGACTTTCTCATCATATTTTAGATTTTGCTAATCATATGTTGCACTAAATGATATGCATTTCTATTTTTTCAGAGATTGGTCCTGTTCCCACAACAGACTTAAAACAGATAGCAAACTTTCTTACATTAACTAGGTCAAAAGCACCAGTTTGGAGAATACAGGAAATCCTCAACTTACAACTGTAATGGAGCTTGCCCATTATGACCCTAAGTCGTGATGGTTATAAAGCAGGTCACCCCTGCTTTATAACCAACCTGATTTTACAGCCTTTTTTAGTGGGGGCAGTTATTAAGCGAATCCTGCAGTAAGTGAACCAATTGTTCCTTGTAGACAAATTTTGCTAAAAATTAGAAATAAATGTCATTCCCCACCCACCCCCAAAAAACACATTAAAATATGGTCATGTGTCACAGGACCTTGCAAACAGCCACTAAAATGCCTAAAATCTGGTCATGTGACTGTGGGGAGGGGAATCCATTGAAACTTCTGGACTGGGTCTAGTACTTAAGACCTTTTCATTTCTAACCTCCAACATACTGAGTAGAAGAAAAAGAGCAGCTGGGGGAAAAGGGCTGCTCTAGGATGAAACTCATTGTCAAAGCAATACAGGTCATCCTGTCCACCCTGGTATATGAGGATTCACAGGCTGTCTAATTCCTGCTATCTTAATGGTTGCAACTGAGCAACTGAGTTCCCTTCCTGACCTCTCTAGCAAGAATTGGATATCCCATGACTTCTCATATGCCAGAGTATTGGCAAGACTTCATGACATCACTTGCTTCTTCCCCATTGGCCAGGAAGGCACAGCAAACATGGCTCAGCCCCTGCAATTGACCAGAATGTGGGCAGGGTGATCTGTATTGCTTTGACAATGAGTTCCATCCTACAGCAGCCTTTTTCCACCAGCCACTCTTTCTCTTTTTCTCAATATGCTGGAGGTTAGAGTTGAAAAAGGAGAGAAACTGATGGGGTTAGCTAACTTTAAGCAAGACTAGGACAATTTTAAGCCAGTTCCAGCCCCTATATGGATATAGTAAAGCCCTCTGTGGAAACAGCACTGTTGGAGTGATGATGTCAGAGGTGCATAAGCCATTTTAGCGAGTAGGGAATGAAGCCCAAATATGTTTTAACAGAGACAGAATGTAACTGTAAGAAGTGACTATAAAAACCACACATGGCAGTTTTTCCCAACACTCACACGCAAGGCAGGATCCAAGTAAATGCGTGTGTAAAACAACTGATCATCATCATCATCCTTGTATTTCCACAACTGGACAATGCGGTTGATCACGGGGGCATAGCCAACGAATCCTGGAAAGCAGAAATGCAATGTGTTTTTAGATGCTACACAACAGGGTAGTAGTGCTAAGGACTTGAAAGTAGTAAACTTTTTTAAAAAAAATCTTAAACAAGTGCTTATAAAATACTATACTATTAGGCTTGGAGAAAATTGGGATTAAGCTCACAAAATTGCCGGCTCACTAAATCATCAGGTGCTTTTTAGTCATCTCGCCTGATCTAGAATTACTTGTGATCTATCAAGATCAGGGGTGTCAAACTCAAGGCCTGCCCCCCAAATCCAGTCCGGGGACTGCTTTAATCTGGTCCGTAGAGCCAGCCTGGAAATAGCAAAGGAATAGCAAAAGAAATATCAAAGGATAAAATGGTGTCCCATTTTGGCTGGCAGGGTGCTGCAGGAGGCAGCCCAGGCCAAAACAGGGCTTGTGGGGGCCACGCATGGCCTCCCTGTGTCCTATTTTGGCCGGTAGGTTGCTGCAGGAGGCACCCATCCTGTCTCCCTCCCTTTCCTGACCCCACTGTCCAGCCTGCAGAGGAGAACTACAATCCCGCCCTTGAAGAAATCCAGTTCGATACCCCTGATCATTAGCCTGTCCATGACAAGCTGAGAAAAATTGCCTAAGGAATTCTCCAGGGCATTTGGTATTCTCTATCCAGGCTGGATTGCTATACCATCCCACAATCTGGCACTGAAGATGAACAATTTGATATGCTGAGAGAACCACTGCTTAAAAAAGAACAGCAACTACAAGTTTCTCGACCATATGTCTGCCTATACAATCTTGCAAGTATCCAAAAGGTAAATGGTGGCAATACAAGTAGTCCTTGACTTATAACCATTGGCTTAGTGACTGAAGTTACAATGGCACTGAAAAAAGTGTTGTATGAACTTTTCCCCCCACTAATGACTGGTGTATCATGCCTGCAGTCACATGATCCAAATTTGGACACTTAGCAACTGGCATGTATTAAACGACGGTTGCCGTGCAAAACTTACTTAACCATGATCTCGCTTAGCAACAGAAATTGTGGTGGTAAGTTGAAGAATATCTATGCTATTTTAAAACGTGTCCTTTGGTTCCCAAGATTTAAATCCCACCACATCCGTATTGGCACAAAACAGGGTCTTCCTTGCATGGAGTTGGGAATGGCCCTGATTCCACCCTCACCCACGGCACCCTGAGCCCTTTACCTCCAGAGTTTAAGAAGCGCTTTCCAAAGGTGACCGGTGGGTACTTTTCAGCCAGGGACCATTCCGGCCAGCAGAAAATTTCTGCTGAAAAGACCAGGTTGCTTTTAAACTGCATGAATTTCCAAAGAAGTTCAATTGGACTTCCAGCCAGGATCACATCATAGCTAGGGTGGAAAGAAGGCATGTTTTGAGTCAGTGCTTGAAACAATGGGTTCCTCTCTAGAAATCAAGGGAATAGTTGGGACAGGCAGATGGAGAACCCACCCTGGGCCAACTTCAACTTATGGGCTGTGGCTTGTAGGCCACACAAGATGGACTTTGTAATAGTTGCAATATGTTTTTTGTTGTAGTGTTGCATTGGCTAACCAACATGGGTTTTCTTATGTTTTAAATTTGCTTTTTCATCTATTGCTACTAATTTTCCATGATAAGTGGTAATCTTCCAGAAAAGCCTCCCTCTTAGAAACCAGGACTGGCAGGAGAGCATTCAATATGTTGTAGATAAAAGTTTTGTTTTCAGCTGTTCAGCAAAGCAAATATTCAAGCGCTGAGGATGTGTCTTACCGGTACCCATTCTGATGTTTTTCCTTTGCAAATGTTTCTTTCACTTTTATTCAAAATTTAATGCTTTTTTCTATGGTTATGCTCACATATTGGATGCTTTAATTCTGGTGTTGTAACTAGGGAGATTATTCATTTTAAACCAAACAACTTTACTCTGAGGTTCATTATTGGGCTTCTTATAAAGGTAAATGTAAGCCATGTTTATCCGTTCCCCTTTTCATCAGGAGACAAATTTTTATCAGACTATTCTAATAAATTGCTTTTAAAAGCTCTTCTGACTCAGTTGCTTATCAGAAAAAATAAGCCAAGGCAAAACTTAGATCCAGATTTGGCTAACATGAGAATATCACTTCACACATTCTCCTCTTATGGATCCAACCCAAGATTGATCAGCCTTACCTGTCCACAAACATGACAATAAGATCCTCTTCATTTGCATGTTTCTTCATTTCAGCCTTCAGCCATCGGACCTTCTGACCTCCGCCGACTGTCCGAGCAACATCACCTCCTTTCCAATCTTCACCGAGCCCTAAAGTCTTGAAGAAACATTAGGACAACTGGTGAGACAGGTGAGGGAGGGGCTGCCACAAGGAAAAGAGAGTCAACCTATTCTCCAAAGCATCTGAAGGCCGGAAAAAAAGTAATGGGTGGAAACTAATCCAGGAGAGAATCAACTTAGAACTAAGAAGAAATGTCATGACAGTGAAAACAATTAATCAGTGGAATTGCTTGCCCTGAGAAATTGTGGGTGTTCCAACACTGGAGGTTTTTTAAAAGGGACTGGACAACGCTTTGCTGAAATGGTACAGGGTTTCCTGCTTGAGCAAGAGGTTGGACTGGGAGTCCTCCAAGATCCCAATTCTTTTAGATACCATTTTATTTAAAAAAAAAAAAATTCTTCTAAAAAAAATTTGTCTTCTAAGTTTGAAATTCAGATGGTCCTGTTCAGGAATATGACAGGTCACATAGCAGCTTCTCCTAAAATGCTAATTTTTCCACCCATCTACCAACCATTCTGTGCTTGAGATGGCCTAGATGTTTCAGGACTACAACTCCCAGAATTCTTAGCCACTGTGGAATACATAGGTTAACTTTCTTTGACTTGTTCTCCAAAAGTACCGTACAGATTGCAAAAAGGCAGAAATAGCAGAGCTCAGATTAACCCTTCTAGTAGGCTATGTTCCCATCCTCCCCTTCTCTTTTTTTCAATATAGAAAGTACACACCTTGACAGTATAGTTGAAATATTTTGTGGTACGTAGAAAGCGCCGGTAGCCCTCTGTTTTCTCTGTGGCAGCAGTCAGAACCAGGAGCTTCCCTGCAAACAGCACAGCAACACAGGAATTAGACAAGGGAATTCAAAATGAGAAAACAAGAGGGGGAAATCAGAGCACTGTTTTTAGATCTATCCATTTATTCTTCTAGCAAGCCCAGGAAAGCAGGTTTAGAAAAATTCCCCAAATATTTCAAATGCTTTGCTATTTAATGTGCAGGAAGCTAAAGCACATTATTTGATAGCCAAGATTTCAATTACTTGAAGATACTGAACTCAACATGAACCGGAGAAATTCAAGTGTTCTTTTCCTTCCAACCTTGTGAGACACATTCTTTAATCTCTCTGCTCAGATTCACCCAACATCCTGTATTTTTTCTTCGAAAAGACACACTGAGTTCAGGTTACACTGAGTTTGCAGAAAGGGACATAACTAATCCTCAACTTACAATCATTCAGTTAGTGGCCGTTTGAAGTTACAGGGGTGCGGAGGGTGGGGAATGACTTATGACCGTTTTTCACACTTATGACCATTGCAATGTAGAAAGTTAGCACCCACTCCTCTTCTAGGAGAATGAAATATTTTGGGAAATATTAAAAAAAGGCAGAATATTATATTGCCCTGGATGAGAAATGGAGAAACGTGCTCTTAAAGAGACAGAAAGCAGCCTCCACTCTTCTTGATAGCCCACAGCAGATGTCAGCATTTAAGAGTTAAAGAGATAGACAGCTCTTTGTTGTTGTTAGTTACGAAGTTGTGTCTGACCCATCACAACCACATGGACAACATTCCTCCAGGCCTTTCTGTCCTCTACTATCTTCCAGAGTCCATTTAAGCTCATGCCTGCTACTTCAGTGATTCCATCCAGCCACCTCTTTTCTCTGCTGTCCCCTTCTTTGTCCCCTGCCGCCCTCATCCGTTCCCAGCATGAAGCTCTTCTCCTGCGTCCTTCCTTCTATTAGGCAACCAAAGTATTTGAGTTTCATCTTCAGGATCTGGCCTTCTAAAGAGCAGTCAGGGTTGATCTCCTCAAGGACTGACCAGTTTGATCTCCTTGAAGTCCAAGGAACTCGCAGGAGTCTTCTCCAGCATCATAGTTCAAAGGCCTCAAAGGCCTCAATTCTTTGGCCCTCAGCCTTTCTTAGGATGCAGCTTTCACAGCCATACACTGCAGCTGGGAAAAACCATAACTTTGACTATACACACTTTTGTTGACAGGGTGATGTCTCTGCTTTTTAGTATGTTCTAGATTTGCCATAGCTTTCCTCCCCAGGAGCAAGTGTCTTTTAATTTCTTGGCTGCAGTCCCCATCTGTGGTGACCTTGGAGCCCAGGAAAATAAAATCTGTCACTACCTTCATTTCTCCCCCATCTATTTGATAGCCTTATTCATAAGCAAAATACCTTCGCTCAACCTCCAAACCACGACAAAGCCATTAAGCGGGGTGAATTTGATTTTAATCAAGTTGATTTAAATTATGATTTAAATCACTAGTAAAAAGGCTTGATTTAAATCAAGTCGATTTAAACCATAATTTTTAAAAGCAGCTGTCAACTCTGTCCCACAGCGGCTCTTCCTCTGACCCACTGTTGATTTACCGACAGCCCCATTTACTTTAATGGGACGTCTGGTAATGCAGCATTGACACAAGGTGAGGAAACGTGGCGGGCAGCAGGTGAGTGGATGCCCGCTAATAGGTGCTTCCATGATGATAGGTGCTCTTTAAATATAAGGACTCATTCTTGCTGGTAGTTAGAATCTTTAATATTATTTGCAGACTAAAATGAAGTTTCCTATTTAGCTTACAGGGCTTGGATTCATTGGATGAATTTACCAAAAATGAAAATATTGCAGCATATACAGCCTCATGCTACATAACAAAGCTCTATTTCATGCTAAATAAACTAGAGTATTCATGTATCTTAAATATAAAACTATATTTAGACAGATTTTTACTCCAAAAGCATTTTATTAAAATAAATTTGATTTAAAAAAATCCAATTTAAATTTAAAAAATCCAATTTAAATTTAAAAAAAACTTTTTTAAAGTCATCTATTTTTATCCAACCTGCCATTAAGCCATAATAGGAATTGATCGATACTCTTTCACAACACTTAGCCCCTTCATTGCATCATCTCAGTTGCACCCTCCCCAGCAAACTTCAACCAAACCTGGGTGCTCAAACAAACACCTAGGATTTGTACTTTGCCTATAGAGCCAGCTATGACACCTGTATGGCCCCATGGAAATCTGAAGACAGCCAATAGAATACATGTTCTTGCACAGGAACAGGAAGCTCAAGTACAAAGCCCAAGGTATAAATACCCCTCCTCATCTCCATGTGTTCAGCTGCCCAGAAACACCTATGTGCTTCTGCTTCATCATTAAACCATCTTTCCAATCAGCCACTCTTCCTCCATTTTGTCTCTAGTGCCTCTCTCCCAACTTAGAACTGAACCAGATGGATATTTCTTCCAACAGCAGCATCTCATGAAGTAGAACACATATGGTGCACAATTTTACAACATTAGAGTGGACGTTTGCTTCTGGGATAGTCTAATTAGTTCACAGCATTGTTGGTAGGTGTATAAAAAGGGAAGAGATTAAAGAGGCTTACATGCTAAACCAGTGTTTCTCAAACCTGGCTGGCTGGGGAATTCTGGAAGTTGAAGTAAAAATGTTAAAAGGTGCTAAGGTTGAGCTGGTCTAAGCTTTGAGCAATTTGTAAGAAATGTGTGGCCTGAATCTTCTTGTTGTTTAATCTGTTGACTATTATTTCTTCATATATACAATGGGTGACAGGTCAAATTGGGTTGCAAATAGATGTAGAAATTTATAAAATTTGGGCCTGCTTTGCAAGGTGGGGGAGAAGAGTTATTATTGCTGCAATATATTTGTCAATATTCATCCAGGGAAGATAGTATGTGTTTTGGGGTTATTTTTGTCCTTTTAATTAACTTTATGTAATGTTCTTTACAGTGGTGTGGTGGCCTAGAGGTGGAGCTCTCACCTCACAATCCAGAGGCCATGAGTTTGAACCTAGGTAGAGGCAGATATTTCTCTCTGGACACAATGACAATATATCTTCTGAACAAATCTCTGCTCTGGCAACAGGAAGGGCATCTGGCCATTAAACACTTTGCTAGCTCCATTCAGTTGACCAGACTCCACTCTGCAAGGGATTATGGGATCATTAAAAAATGATGATGATGTAATGTTATTATATAGTTTTGTTTTTGTTCAATTCTTTTTCCTTTGGATTTCATATTTTAATCTTTGGAATAAAATAAAAGTAAAAAAGAAATGTGTGGCCCAAATTTGATTGTTGTTTAACCTATTAGCTATTTTTTTCTTCATATATACAATGTATGATAGGTCAAGTATTCTACAGTATTAAATAAACAGTGGACTGGATTCGCATAGAACTCTTCGGATGGCCAATTATAATAGCTGATTTTGTATGATGGGTAATCATTTTTCAACTTTTTTTTGCCCCTGGAGGCACCTTTCAAATAATGTTCAGGTAGCAGGGTACGACATATAAGCAATGCGCAAAGTACAAACCCTTTGCACAATGCAATTCACTGTTAAATCTTCACAATCTACATCTTATGTAATTTACAATAACAACAATGTGCCAGGCTGGCAGCTTAAGTAGCAGCAGCATGCAGAAAACTCCCACCAGTGTGGGTGTCAGCTTTACATAATATATAATTCCTTTTTTTAAGGACAAAAAGTTTATTTTTTTCAATCGTTAACTCATGAGATCCTAGCTTTCCAGAGAACGCCAGGTGAGAACTATTGTGCTAGGCCAGGAGTGTCAAAAGCCCACAGGCTGGATCTGACCTGCAGGATGCTTAGATCCGGCCCACGGGGCCACCCTACAAACAGCGAAGGACTCCTCACCCAAGCTCCATTTTCACTGGCAGAAGGTTATCAAAACCAACTAAAAACAAAAGGAAAAATATTTCCCCTTTTGCATTTGAGCATCCAAGAAGGGACAGGAAACGAGATAGGGAAAGAGGAAAGGCAAAGGAAAAAAGGAAGATGGGAAGAGAGCACGGAAGGAAAAATAAGGAAAGAGGGGAAGGAAGAAGAAAGGAGAAGGAAGAAAGGAAAAAGAAGAAAAGGAAGGAAGGAAGGAAGGAAGGAAGGAAGGAAGGAAGGAAGGAAGGAAGGAAGGAAGGAAGGAAGGAAGGAAGGAAGGAAGGAAGGTAGGTTATAATGAGTGAGGGAGGGTCTCAGGGTAGTCCAGCCTTAACATTTGGCCACCACAGGTGCCCCCTCCAGACTCAAGTGATGTTGAGCTGGCCACACCAGTGGTGGGATTCAATTTTTTTTACTACCGGTTCTGTTGGTGTGGCTTTGTGGATGTGGCTTTGTGGGTGTGGCTTGGTGGACGTGACAAGGGAAGGATACTGTAAAATCCCCATTCCCTCCCCACTCCTGGAAAATTCCATTCCTGCCCCACCCCACTAACCTGCTTTTCAGCTCCGTTTTCCTGTGCAGGGCAACAAAAGAAGACCCAGCTAATCAGCTGGGACTCGGGAGGCAGAGAATAAATGGGGGTAGGGCCAGTCAGAGGTGGGATTTACCAGTTCTCCAAACTACTCAAAATTTCCATTACCAGTTCCTCAGAACTGGTCAGAACTGCTGAACACCACCTCTGGGCCACCCCCACCATGGTCACGCCCACCCCCAGCCCAAACACAACCCTGATGCAGTCCTCAATCAAATGGAGTTTGAGGGCTGTGCTACCACCCCTGTGCTAGACCCAAACCAAATAAACCTCCCTGCCTTATCACCAGCATTAAATACCACTATTATCATTTAAATTTCAATTACAGGCAGTTCTCTGTTTATAACTGTTCATTAAAGCCCATGTCACACTGCACCAATGGATGCAAAGAGGATGTAAAATGGACAAAAAAGCTTGCCATCTGTTGTAAAACGCGATGCATCCGTTGTGTACTCACTGAATACATTTTTCATACTCTCTATCCGTCCAGCATCCGTCTACTGTGATTTCATCCACTCAAAAAGTTTTGAGCTGCACAAAACTTTTTGAGCGGATGAAGTATCCAACGCATCGGTTCTACATCTGCGACGCAAATGGGGAACATCCGTTATACGTCTGTTGTCATCCGTTACGCATCCGCTATATCCGCTAGGCATCCGCTGCGCATCCGCGCAACTCAAATCCGCTCCAGCGGAAAACGGACACAGGGGGGAAGGGAAACGGACGCAGAACGGACACTCAGCATTAGTAGCACGGACGTAGAAAGGATGCAGCTCAGATATAAAGCATTAAAACGGAAAAAAACGTTTATATAGGGAACGTATCTTGGATATTTAGGATGTCTGGAGGATGTCTGGAGTATGTGGAAGGACACCTAGTGGAAAACCGGTATTTCCTATAAAAAGGGGGAGGAAATCACCTGGATCTCACTTTCAGTCCAGCAGCCCTGCTGTGCAGACCTCTGAAGCCTTGCTCTTGCTCTTCCACAGCATCCATTGATCTCCACCATGGATCATCGCACATTCCTTTTGGTAGCCGCCATCATTCAACACCAGAACCAAGCCCTCTTCAGGCTCTTTCACCTTTTCTACAGGAAGAAAAGGAGGCAGCCAAGAATGGTCTGGGTCTGACAATGGATTGGGAGAAGAGCAGAGTTTGGACTGTATGACAAAATGATGGTGGAGCTGAGGAACGAAGACACTCGTGCATTCCAGAACTTCATGAGGATGCCGCCAGCCATGTTTGACGAAGTTGTGGAGCGGCTGAGACTCAGGTTGACCAAGGCAAACACCAACTTCTGGCCCAGCCTGGACCCTGGGCTCAAGGTGGCACTGATTCTGCGCCACATGGCCTCCGGGACCACCTACAGAAGCATGCAGTACGGCTGGAGGGTGCCACACAACACCATCAGCATTGTGGTTAGAGAAGTGGTGCAGGCCATCATCGAAGAATACCTGGAGGAGCTCCTCCAGTGCCCCACCACTGAAGAAGGCTGGAGGAAAGTTGCAGAACAGTGGTATCAGAGGTGGAACTTCCCACACACCGTTGGAGCCATAGATGGGAAGCACGTGGCCTGCAAAGCTCCAGTCAAGTCAGGGTCCACTTATTTCAACTACAAGGGCTTCTTCAGTATCATCCTCTTCACCATGGTCAATGCTGACTACAAGTTCATGTACATCGATGCTTCAGGCAACGGGTTAGCTTCAGATGCCCAGGCATACAACACCAGTGACCTCAAGGAGGGGCTGGAACGCAACCTCATCATGGGCTTCCCAAATCCAGACCCCCTGTCCAACGACACGCAAGATGTGCCCTACTTCATCGTGGGGGATGACGACTTCTCCCTCAGAACCTACCTCATGAAGCCCTACACCTCCAGACTCCTCACCCGTGAAGAGAGGATCTTCAACTACAGGCTGTCCAGGGCAAGGCGGGTGGTGGAGAACGCCTTTGGCATCCTGGCCAACAGGTTCCAGGTACTTCTCACCACCATGCAGCATCGCCCAGAGACCGTGAGGAGGATTGTGGAGGCTTGCTGCATCCTGCACAATCTCATGCGCACCCGCTACCCAGTGTTGCAGAACAGGCTTGTGGACTACCAACAAGGGAATGGGGACATGGAGCCTGGTGAATGGAGGCAAGGGCAAAACCTGATCGACACTGAGGATGTACCAGGCCCCAACAGAGCTTCATGTGAAGGGAAGAAGCAATGCAACCTGCTGAAACACTGGTGCAACTCCCCAGCTGGAGCAGTGGAGTGGCAAGACAGGATGGTAGATGCTTAATGGATGCTTCCTTCAGCCTGTCTCATCACACTGATGAGATTCTGCCATGTTTGTTCAGTGGCCTTACAATGAATAGGGCATTGATAAAGAGTTTTGTTTATTTTGAAATGTGTGGATCAATGATTAAATTGTTATTGATAATAAAGGGCCATAGGTGTGGCACCTGGGAGGGTGGACCATACTGTCCCACTATGCTTGCACTGGAGGCTTATCTATCCCACAGCTATTACCAATCCCACAGGTATTCCTGCCCATCCCACAGCTATTATCCATCCCACAGCTATTACCCATCCCACAGGTATCCCTGCCCATCCCACAGCTATTACCCATCCCACAGGTATCCCTGCCCATCCCACAAGCATGCAAAGGCTTAACCATTTTCTAAAAGTTTCCACCAACATTTTATTAAGTAAAAGAAATGACCCAAGTGTGTGAAGCAAAGATAACCTTTATTAATAACAGTTAAATAAAGTGTAGGACTTTATTTAAAAAGCCAAAGGAACCAAGAAAAGTGTCCCAAGCAAAGATAAAGTCAACAGGTAACAACTCAGTCTCTGGCAATGTTCTCAGTCACTCTGAGGCATGCCCATAGTCTCAGGGGTGAAGGGTCCAGGGACTGTGGAGGTGGCAGTGGCTGGAGTGCTGGTCTGAGGCACCGTTGGGATGCCTGGCCCCGAGAGGACAACAGGAGATGGTGTGTGCAGGAAGCTCTCAGAAAGCTGGCTCAGCCCAGTGAGGTTGAGAGGCCCTTCATCCAGGACCTGGGATGTCAGGCACAGGACTGATGAAAGATGTTCTGAGGCCGGTCTTGGCTGTGGGGTGGAAGAAGGAGTGTAGTGGGGATGTCTGGTGTGCAGCTGGGCGAGGTGAGGTGTCTGTGGCGTGCAAGGAAACATCGGTGGCATCGGTGGCATCAGTGGCATCTGTGGCGTCGGTGGCATCGGTGACATCGGTGGCACCTGTGGTGTGTGAGTAACCTGTGCCTGGACTGGGAAGGGGTGCCTGTGCTGCTGGAACTCCTGGTAGCTGTAGCCTTGGTAGGAGAGGGGCTGTTGAAAACCTTGGAAGGACTGTGACATCGCCTGGGGTGGAGGAGCAGACCTGGAGTGGGTGGGAGCAGGTTCAGCTGGGCCTGGAGGGTGGTGCAGCAGCGCCGTGATCCTCTCCTTCATCACCTGGTACTGGGGCTCGGGTATGTCCATGAGGGTCTGGGTCACGTAGGTGAGGAAGGGCTTGCGGTTTGAGGAAGGAATCTCGAACTGTACCAGCTGAGAGAGGAGATCTGCTCTGGTCTTGATGGTGTCCCTGATCTCCAGCAGTACAGTGTGGCTCTGTCCTTCTGGTCTGCCTTTCTGCCTGCTTTCTGTGAAGGTGGAGCTGGGGGTGGGGGTGGGTTGGTCCCTGGTGGTCGCTGCTTCTTCTTGCTCCATGTGTGTGAGAGAATCCTCCGACATAGGGTGTGTAGCTGTCTGGGGGGTCTCTGTCACGGGGCGTTCTGTGGACACCTGCCCAGACACAGCGCTGTCTCCTGGCCAGAAGAGCACTGGCTGTCTTTGGCTGCCTGAGAGTGAGGGTAGACAGAGGGGCAGCTCCTCGGTGGCGGACCTCAACCTCCAGGAAGCTGCACTTTGCCATGACGTAGCTCTCCCGGTCGGTGAGCTTGACCGTGGCCTGGTCAGACTTCTTCAGGTGCAGCTTCCCATACCAGGTGTGCATATGCTTCCACCACCCGAGGAGGACATCAGCAGTGTAGCCCAGGCTCTGTGCCTTCTATCTCCAAGCCGCCTGCTTCCGCTTGGTGTCTCTATACAGCCTGTGGCCCTTCCTCCACATGTACTTGTTCTCCCTCAGCCACTCCAGCACCTTCTCCTCATGCTCCTCTCCAATGGAGTACTGCTTCCTCTCTCCCTTCTCCTTGCCTTGCCTCTTCCTCTGGCAGGGCCTTCAGCAGCAGGGCCTTCATCATCAGGGCTTTCAGGGCTTTGGGGCTGGTCCACCATAGCAGCAGCAGGAGAAGCAGCAGGAGAAGCAGCACCAGCACCAGAAGCAGGAGAAACACCAGCAGCAGCAGGAGAAGCACCAGCAGCAGCAGCAGAAGAAGCAGCAGCGGCAGCAGCCGAGTCAGTGCCAGGGGGTGGGATGGTGGATCTATCCCGCTTGCCAGGGCTGGCAGAAGATGGCACAGGCTTCCTCTTCTTCCCCATGGTCTCTGATGAAGATGTGTCTGGCAGCAGGTCTTTCCTCTGAATGCTGGCCTCGTGCGAGCTGCCTCCTTTTATATCCGTGGGGCTGACGCAATGCATCCTCCCTGCATGCGCAGTTAATGCTACACATCCGCTCTGCATTCACTACGCATCCACTATGCATCCGCTACGCATCCGAGTCATCCGCTACACATCCGCTCTGCATCCGCTTCATCCGCTATGCATCCGCTCTTTCCGCTACGCGTCCGCTTTGCTACACTCCCCCGGAAGCCCTACGGACGTGCCATCTGCTTTCATCCGCTAGGCTTCCGTAGAGCATTCATTTTAAGGCCCTTTCACACTGGCCGATGGATGCAAAACGTTTGTAAAAAGGACACAGCGGACGAGCAAAATGTTCCATCCGTTGTTATCCACTCTCAAAAGTGACCCGAATTTGCATAAGCAGAGCGGACAACACGGAAAGAAACAAACGGGGGAGGACGTAGGGTGGATGGAAAGCGGATGCTTCACGGAAGCCTAGCGGATAGAAGTGGATGGAAGTGGATGGCACATCCGCAAGGCTTCCGGGGGAGCACAGCAAAGCGGAAGCGGAACGGAAAGAGCGGATGCCGAGCGGATGCCGAGCGGAAGCCTAGCAGAAGCCTAGCGGATGCCTAGCATTCACTGCGCATGCGGGGAGGATGCATTGCATCAGCCCCACGGATATAAAGGGAAGCAGCTCGCAAGCAGGTCACCATTCAGAGGAAAGACCTGCTTCCAGACACAGCTTGCCAGCCAGCCAGCCAGCCAGCAACCCAACAACCATGGGGAAGAAACGGAAGCCTCTGCCATCTGCTGCCAACCCTGTCAAGAGGGACAGGGCCACCCTCCCACCCTCTGGCCCTGACTCTGCTTTTGCTGGGGCTTCTGCTGCCCGGGCTCGCTCTTCTGGTGCTGGGGCTTCTGCTGATGCTGCTTCTGGAGGTGGTACTTCTGCTGATGCTGCTTCTGGTGGTGATGCTTCTGCTGGTGATTACTCTGCTGATGCTGCTTCTGATGGTGGTGCTTCTGCTGATGCTGCTTCTGGTGGTGGTGCTTCTGCTGGTGCTTACTCTGCTGGCACTGCTCCTGGTGCTGGTGCTTCTGCTGGTGCTTACTCTGCTGGCACTACTCCTGGTGCTGGTGCTTCTGCTGGTGCTTACTCTGCTGGCACTGCTCCTGGTCCTGCTGGTCCTGCTGGTTCTCCTCGGTCCTGCTGGTGCTCCTGGTCCTGCTGGTGCTGCTGATCCTGCTTTTGCTGCTACTGTTGTTGCTGCTGCTGCTGCTGATGGTGTGGAGGAGAAGCCCCTACAACCTAGAAGCCTTTCTGATGAGGGCCCATATGGCCCTGCCAAAGGGAGGAAGAGGAAGACGCATGAATGGGAGAGGAGGCAATACACAATCAAAGAGGAACATGAGGAGGAGGTGCTGGAATGGCTGAGGGAGAATGGATATCTTTGGCGGAAGAGACACAGGCTCTATCGAGACACCAAGAGGAAGCAGGCTGCTTGAGAGAGAAGGCGGAGAGCCTGGGCTACACTTTGGAGGTGCTCCTAGGCTGGTGGAAGCACATGCACACCTGGTACAGGAAGCTGCACCTCAAGAAATCTGGCCAGGCCGCGGTCAAGCTGACGGACCGGGAGACCTACGTGATGGCCAAGTGCAGCTTCTTGGAGGGTGAGATCCGCCACCGAGGAGCAGCCCCTCTCACAACCCTCTCTCTCAGGCAGCCTGCTGAGAGCCAGTCCTCTTCTGGCAAAGAGTCAGCTCCTGTGTCCAGGCAGGTATCTGTGGAGCATGCCACGATGGACACCCCCCCGACAGCTGTTCTACCCCTGGCGGAGCGCATGGAGGACCCCCTGATGCAGTGGGAGAAAGGAGACGGCACTTCCACCACAGTCCAACCCGCATACACCCCCAGCTCCACTCCACAGAAAGGCAGAGAGGCAGACCGGAGGGGCAGAGCCACACTGTCCTGCTGGAAATAAGAGACACCAACATGAGAAGCGTAGATCTCCTCTCTCAGCTGATACACACTGACGTCCCATCCTCCAACCGCAAGCCCTTCCTCACCTACGTCAACCAGACCCTCATGAACATGGCGGAACCCCAGTACCAGGTGGTGAAGGACAGGATCACCAATCTTCTTCACAACCCTCCAGACCAAGATGAATCTGCTCCCACCCAGTCCAGGCCTGCTCCTCCACCCTAGGTGATGTCACTGCCCTTCCAAGGCTTTCCACAGGCCCTCCCCTACCAAGGCTACGGCTACCAGGAGGTCCAGCAGCACAGGCAGCCCTTCCCAATCCAGGTACATCGGACGCCACCGGTGCCATTGATGCCACCGATGCCACTGATGCCACTGATGCCACCAATGCCACCCACGCCAGTCCTTACCCAGCTGCAGATTAGACAGCCCCACTACACTGCTCCTTCCTCCACCCCACAGCCAAGCCTGGCCTCAGTACATCTGTCATCGGTATTGGGGCTGACACCCTATGTCATGGAGGAAGGGGCTCTCAACATCACGGGGCTGAGCCAGCTGTCTGAGAGCTTCCTCAACACACCGTCCCCTGCTGTCCTCTTGGGGCCAGGCACCCCAGTGGCACCTCAGACCAGCACTCCAGCAGCAGCCACCTCCAAAGCACCTGGACCCTTCAACCCTGAGACTGGGCACGCCTCAGAGTGACTAAGAAGAGTGCCAGAGACTGGGTGGCTACTTATTGACTTTATTTTTGCTTTGGACACTTGACTTGGATCATTTTTCTTTTACAGCTTGTTATCAATAAATATTTTTTTGCTTCACACACTTGCTTCATTTATTTTTGTCAATAAAGTCTTGGTGGAAACTTTTAGAAATGGTTTAAGCCTTTGCATGCTTGTGGGATGGGAAAGGATAGCAGTGGGATGGGCAGGGATACCTGTGGGATGGGTAACAGCTGTGGGATGGGTAATAGCTGTGGGATGGGCAGGGATACCTGTAGGATTGGTAATAGCTGTGGATAGATAAACTTCCAGTGCAAGCATAGTGGGACTGTATGGTCCACCCTCCCAGGTGCCACACCAATGGCCCTTTATTATCAATAATAATGTAATCAATCATCCACACATGTCAACATAAACAGAACTCTTTATTAAATGCCCTGTTCATTGTAGGCCCACCCAAGATACATGGCCCAATCTCATCAGTGTGATGAGACAGGCTGAAGGAAGCATCCATTAATCATCTATCATCCTGTCTTGCTACTCCACTGCTCCAGCTGGGGAGTTGCACCAGTGTCTCAGGAGGTTGCGCTGCTTCTTCCCTTCACGTGAAGCTCTGTTGGGGCCTTGCACATCCACAGTGTCTATCAGGTTTCGCCCTTGCCTCCATTCACCAGGCTCCATGTCATCATTGCCTTGTTGGAGGTCCACGAGCCTGTTCTGCAACACTGGGTAGCGGCTGCGCATGAGATTGTGCAGGATGCAGCAAGCTTCCATGATCCTCCTTACGGTCTCTGGGTGATGCTGCATGGTGGTGAGAAGTACCTGGAACCTGTTGGCCAGGATGCCAAAGGCGTTCTCCAACACCCACCTTGCCCTGGACAGCCTGTATTTGAAGATCCTCTCTTCACGGGTGAGGAGTCTAGAAGTGTAGAGCTTCATGAGGTAGGTTCTGAGGGAGAAAGCGTCATCCCCCATGATGAAGTAGGACACATCTTGCATGTCGTTGGGCAGGGTGTCTGGATCTGGGAAGCCCATGATGAGGTTGCGTTCCAGCCTCTCCTTGAGGTCACTGGCGTTGTATACCTGGGCATCTGAAGCTGACCCGTTGCCTGAAGTATCGATGTACATGAACTTGTAGTCAGCATCGACCATGGCGAAGAGGATGATGCTGAAGAAGTCCTTGTAGTTGAAATAAGTGGACCCCGACTTGGCTGGAGCTTTGCAGGCCACGTGCTTCCCATCTATGGCTCCAACGGTGTGGGGGAAGTTCCACTTCTGATACCACTGCTCTGCAACTGTCTTCCAGCCTTCTTCAGTGGTGGGGCACTGGAGGAGCTCCTCCAGGTATTCTTCGATAATGGCCAGCACCACTTCTCTGACCACAATGCTGATGGTGATGTGTGGCACCCTCCAGCCAAACTGCATGCTCCTGTAGGTGGTCCCTGAGGCCAGGTGGCGCAGAGTCAGTGCCACCTTGAGCCCAGGGTCCAGGCTGGGCCAGAAGTTGGTGTTTGCCTTGGTCAACCTGGGTCTCAGCCGCTCCACAACTTCGTCAAACATGGCTGGTGGCATCTTCATGAAGTTCTGGAATGCACGAGGGTCTTCATTCCTTTGCTCCACCATCAGCTTGTTGTACAGTCCGTACTCTGCTCTTCTCCCGATCCATCTTTGGACCCAGACCATTCTTGGCTGCTTCCTTTTCTTCCCGTAGAACAGTTGAAAGAGCCTGTAGATGGCTTCGCACTGTTGCAGAACGATGGTGGCTACCAAAAGGACTGTGTTACGATCCATGGTGGACATGAATGGATGCTGTGGAAGAGCAAGAGCCAGATGAAGGCTTCAGAGGTCTGCACAGCAGGGCTGCTGGACTGAAAGTGAGATCGAGGTGAGTTCCTCCCCTTTATACGCAATATAGGTTTTCCACTAGGTGTCCTTTTGCATCCTCTAGGCATCCTGCAGACATCCTAAATATCCGAGATAGGTCCCCTCTGCGAATGTTTTTTCTGTTTTAAATGCTTTATATGCGAGCTGTATCCACTTTCATCCTTTCTCCGTCTGTGCTACGAACGCTGCACGTCCGTTCCGTGTCCATTTCGCTTCCTCCCTGTGTCCGTTTTCCACTGGAGCGGATTTGAGTTGCGCGGATGTGCAGCGGATGCCTAGCGGATATAGCGGATGCGTAACGGATGACGACGGATGTAGAACGGATGTTCCCCGTATGCGTTGCAGATGCAGAACAGACACATTGGATACATTTTCCGTTCAAAAGTTTTGTGCAGCTCAAAACCTTTTGAGCGGATGGAACCTCAGTCAACGGATGCTGGACAGATAGAGAGGATGAAAAACGGAGGCAGTGAGTACAGAACGGATGAATCGCGTTAACCAACGGATGGCAAGTGTTTCCATTTTACATCCTCTTTCCATCCGTTGGTGCAGTGTGACATGGACTTTACATCTGCGATATGTCCTCCCCTCTGTCCATTCTTTTCCGTTCTGTTTATGCAAATTTTTGCCCCTTTTGAGAGCAGATAAGAATGGATGGAGCCACCCCCAGATTTTTGGCCGTCCACTGTGTCCTTTTACATACGTTTTGCATCCGTTGGGCGATGTGACCTAGCCTTTAGCAACCACTCAAAGTTACAATGGCACCGAAAAAAGTGACTTACAGCTGGTCCTCTCGCTTACAAACATCATAGCAGCTTCCCCATAGTCATGGGATCAACAATGGACACTTGGCAACTGGCATGTAGGATGGTTGGTTGCAGTGTCCCTGGGTCACCATTTGTGACCTTCCCAACAGGCTTCAAGAAGTAAAATCAAAGGGAGAAGCTAGATTCACTGAATGACCATGGGATTCACTTTAGAACTGCAGTGACTTACTTAACAAAGAAGTTGTAAAAAATCAAATGCAAGTCACCTAAAAACTGCTTTGCTTACTAATAGAAATTCTGATGTAGACTGTGGTTGTATATTGAAGACTACTTATAGTCAAATAGTTTTTCATCATCATCCTAATCTCTCCTTTCTGCCCTGAAAGCAACATTTATTGCTTCTTCAGAATGACAACGCCCTTTTTACAACCCTCTAATCCCTTAAGATCAGAGCGACTGGCCCAGCATTTCCTGGCTGGATGCTTTTCCTGACGCCTATATGGAATTAGCAGCAGATATTTTTTCTTTGTTCCTTAGACGAGAAACATCTGCCACTACCTGGGTTTCAAGTCAATGTTTATTACAGTCAAGGACCAGAACAATTTAAAAACACTCCAGAAATATCTAGTATAAGTTAAATACTGAAAAAAATAAGCACTTTAAAATTCTAGTATAAAATAATATGTAACAAATAAAACCTATGTTAACATCATAAATTTGTCAATTGCACATAAACACTACTGCTACCTCATCACTGGGAGCTTTCAAGGAAACTGGACTGCCATCTATCAGAAATGACATAGGGTTTCCTGCTTGGGAGGGGGGTTGGACTAGATACCCTACAAGGTCCTTTCCAACTCTTGTTAATTTGTTAAGCCTAGGATTGAACTTTCAACCTTCCGAATGGAAGGTGAGCATTTAGTGACATATTTGTCTAAAAAAATATTTTTTTTTAAAGCATTGGAACTTTATCCATTTTTTTGGAGAACATTTCCCAGATATTTAAATACTATTACGATCCAAGGTTAATATCTAACAGCCTAGAGTTGTAGAAGAGCCTATCAGAAGCCAAGGCCCAGAGACTTTCCTGTATTCTGACAAGGTTTTTATGCCAACGTGGCTTGTCTCTGATCAGGTTGGCAGCAATTTCCAACAAGCTGGAAAGGTGGAAAATACATAGGGAAATTCCAAGTCCTTTTGCGGTCTACAAAAGCCACAAAGAGAACAGTTGACCATGTGTACAATTTGATTCCTGTACCCAATTAGAGCAATTTTATGTATTTGGCACAATGCATTTACAGCTTACAACAACAATTGAGCCCCAAATTTCCATTACTAAGCAAGTTTTGCCCCATTTTACGACATTTCTTGCCACAGTGAATCCTTAAGTGAATCACTGCAGTTGTTAAATTAGTAATATGATTGTTAAGCGGATCTGGCTTCCCCATTGACTTTGCTTGCCAAAAGGTTGTAAAAGATCACATGACCCCAGGACATTGTAACTGTCACAAATATGAGTCAATTACGAAACATCTAAATTTTGATGATGTGACCACAGAGATCCTGCAATGGTCATTCAAGGCAAAAAATGGTTACAAGTCACTTTTTTCAGTGCAATAACTGAACAGCCACAAAATGAACTGTTGTAACTTCAGGACTATCTCTAATAATCTGAGTTTGCGTTATAGCACACACTTCAACCCTCTGCTGCTTTTTTATCCTGGAAAACCCGAGCCATTACTACTCCTTGGCTCAACTCTGAGTGTCTCCCTTGGCTTTAAGGTTTAAAATGGCATTACAGGAATTCCATTTCTTGGATGGAAATTTTGGCTTTATATTTTTTTTTGTCTCTGAGAATAGTAGGCCGCAGAGGGCTTCTGGGCCTTCAGTAAGTTTTCCATGAATCTGGAATGCAACTTTGGGGAACAGCCAAGGCTGATGCTTTGGCACACAACTGCTATTGCTGCTGGCAGACAACTTTATTTACAACTGAAAGATGAAAAGACAGACGGGCTTTGTGGAGGGCAAATAGTAAGCTAGTAGAAGTAGCCAACCTGCTAGATGATAGGCTCAAGATCTAGATGGATCTTGACAGACTAGGACACTGGGTCATATCTAACAAAATGAAATTCAATGTAGAGAAAAGGCAAGAAAAACCAAAAGTACTGGGTGAACAGGCTCAATAGCGGGAGAGGGATCTTGAAGTCTTAGTGGACAACCAGTTAAATATGATCCAGCAGTGTGCAGCAGCAGCCAAAAAAGCTAATGCAATCCTAAGTTGTATTAACAGAGGGATACAATCAAGATCAAGGGAATACTAATGCCACTCTATGAAGCCTTAGTAAGACCACGCCTAGAATACTGCATCAGTAGTGGGATTGAAATTGTTTTACCGTCGATTCGATGGGCATGGCTTGGTGGACATGCACACCAACTAAGACCTGCAGCACCAATCAGCTGAGAGGATAAAGAAAAGAAAGGAAGCTTTTTTTTTTAAACTTCCAGTTCAGGCAAACCGGTCCAAACCGGTAGCATACCATCACTGTACTGTACTCAGTTTTGGTTACTACACTATAAAAAAGATGTTAAGACTCTAGAAAGAGTGCAGAGTGCAGGATGATGAGGGGACTGGAGGCCAAAACATATGAAGAACGGTTACAGGAACTGGGCATGACTAGTCTAGTGAAGAGAAGGACCAGGGGAGACATGATAGCAGGGTTCCAGTATCTGAGGGGCTACCACAGAGAGGAAGGGGTCAAGCTATTTTCCAAGGCACCCAAAAACCAGACAAGGAATAAACAAACTGAACAAGGAGAGATTCAACCTAGAAATCAGGAGAAATTTTCTGATGAGAAAAATTGACCAATGGAACAGAAGTTGCCTTCGGAAGTTGGGGGAGCTTCATCACTGGAAGCTTTCAAGAAGAGATTGGACTGCCATCTGTCAGAAATGGTGTAGGATCTCCTGCTTAGGGAGTAACACAGGAAGACATAGGTGGGTTTCCATCTCCTGCTTGCAAGTATCCAGGGGCACAGGTGAAAAATTAAAATTTGGACTGAGATGATCCAAAAGAGCATTAAATTTAAGGTATTGTTCCCGTCCTATTTACATGCTTTTTGGGAGGAGGGAAGCCTCTGGTGTATCATTCCAAAACCAAATATGGCTTTTGGTCCAGAAAAGGTACAATCCAGCCTTGTTCCTAAAACTGAAAATAATGTATTGTTGCATTCTGCCAATTTGAAGGAAAACTCTGATTTTGGAAACCAGAAAGGTTATTTCCTCATTTCTAAGACAGCACACTGGTTTCAGATTGTATCAGGTTTGGTTTTCTAGCTACAGGTAATCCTCAACTTATAGCTATAAGCCCAAAATTTCTGTTCCTAAGACATTTAAGTGAATTTTTAGTACACTCACTCAACCATTTTGTCAGCCATCCCAGAAACATTGCTGCTGTCACTGAAGTTTCTGGAAACCAAAAATCCTTGCAGTCAGCCTCCATTTTATTTCCAGCACCTTTCTCCCAGTTTGGAACAGATGCAAGTGCTTCTTTTCTGCCAGAAGAGAATATTTATAACTCCGGATTAAACCATGGAGTCCTTAGTGCTCTCTGAGTTCGGTGGTTTTCTTGCAGACATTTCATGGCCCAACTAACATCATCAGTCCAGTCTGAAAGCTCCTGGAGCACCAAGGACTCCACAAAGGTGCTTTTTCAAGAGGCAACTGGACTTTGTTTTTTCTTTGAAGAGGTTTCACTTCTCATCCAAAAAACTTATTCAGCTGATTGGATGGTAGGGAAGGATTTATACTCCTTGCAGAAAGCTGGTCATTTGCATTCTTTTAGTGAGCTGTTAAGGCCACCTGGAGGTTTATCTGTGTCATCAGCATCACCTGAATGATGTAAATGAATAGGGAGCCGTCTTGGAACTGTTGAAAGGGCTGTGTTGTAGACTGGAGATAGATGTTGTATCCTTCCCCCTCTGTTGAGAAAGGGCTGTTCAATTTTGACATAGATGGTCTCTTTAGACCTCTCTTTGAAACCAGCGGTTCTGTGTCCAAAATGTGGACCTTGCTGTTTTTAAAAGAGCAGGCTGTGTCTTTTAAATACAGATGGACTGCTGAATCTAGTCCTGGTGGGTTTGTTCTCCTATGTTGTGCCATATGTTTATGAAGTGGTTGTTTTGTTCCTCCAATGTACAGATCTCCACATGGCTCACCGCATTATACTGCATATGCCACGTTGCTCAGTTTATGTCTGGGTGTCTTATCCTTGGGATGGACAAATTTCTTTCTTAGTGTAATCTTGGGTTTGAAGTTTGCATGTATGTTGTGTTGGCTGAAGAAGCTTTTCCGACCAGCTGTCTGCAAGGAGTATAAATCCTTCCATTCCTTACCATCCAGTCAGAGCTGAAGAAGCTTCTTGGATGAGAAATGTCCTCATAAAAAAACCAGAATTTCTTGAAGCTTCTTGAAAAAAGCACCTTTGGGACCTCCATAACCTGACTGATCGAGAATCTCCATAGACAAGTATTTATTGGCTTGGTTTACCCACTAAACCAAGTTACTTGGATGTTATTTGAAAATTGGTGTATGCATTGCATGAGTATAAAGATGGTTGTAAATATGTATATAATTGTATATAAATGTATATAAATGTAAATAGAAATAATATGCAGCTAGCACTATACTAATAACATAAGGGAAAAAGGAAATTAACTGTTATGTGTATCTCTACAATATAGCTTGTATGGCCAAAATGATGGCCAAGAAAGCTGCACTGTGTTCAGTTGTTTTTAATGTTTATTCAATAAAATTTATTTAAAAAAAGAAAGAAAATTGGTGTATGCACAGGGATCACGCCATGCTGTGATCCCTGATGAATGGCCAAATGGATTGTATTATCCTCCAGAAAAAAAAAGATAAATATCTTTATAATCCCTTCCCCTTTTTTTCTGTACCAGGGGCTTCCAGAGATCCATGGCCAACCTTGCTGGCTCTTGAACCCAAATGAAAGAGAAGTGAAGGTAGAACAGCCAAGAAACCTCAAAAGAACTGTTATAATTTGGGGAGATGTTCAAAGATTCCAATGCCCCTTTACTTCTACCTTAGGTGCATAGATACCACGATCTAATGGGGCATTGTGGGTGTCCCAAACCAATTTAAAAATTTTTAAACCTATCAGTTCTGAACTTTTTCCTTGAATCACCATTGACTACTGGCAATTTCATGGAAGCATCTCTAGGGTTTTCCTGGAAACCACAAAGAGGTTCTCTACCATCCGAGAAATCTTTCAACTTTCCAAAGTCTAAAACCAGGAGTGGGCTGCTACCAGTTCACACCAGTTCGGGTGAGCTGGATGTTAATTTTACATCTGGTTTACCGAACGGGTAGTTGTAACGGGTAGTTGTAACTAACGATCCCATTTGGATCCCAAGTATGTACAGGTCCCACACAGTCTCGCAGAGAGGGTGAAAAATGGGCCTCCAGAGCCCAGGGAGGGGGGGAATGGGCCCAGGGAGGGTGAAAATGCCCCCCTGCCATTATGCATGAGGCCAACTAGGCTGCGCCAACACAGCATCCAGGCAGAGAACAGGTTGCTACATTTTTTGAAGCCCACCTTGTCTAAAACTCTGCAACTGCTCTTCAGCTCAAGTAGTGAACAGTCCCACCCTGGACAGCCCATCAAGATCAACTAAAGTCAGCTTGGTGCTTCCACAGAACTGGACAATGTCGAGTTTAAGCCATCCTCCAAGCAGCACATCAGCCAAATAGCATTTGTTTCAAGCTGGAATGCAGCCTACGTGGTGATGGAAATAGCTGTTTTTCTCCAGAGCCGGACAGCTGTCTTTCTCAGACAGTGAACTCCCTCTTGCAAACACAAGAAGCCTTTACAAAGAGGAAGTTGCCAATCCTTTAGCCTATTGAGTAATGTCAGTAAAAATAATTATATGAAGGGCAGGGGGAAGGGCAGAAGAAGACATTCAGCGACTTGGAATGCTAAGTGAAGAACTGTCCATTTTTAAGCCTGCTTTGGCCAGCCTGGTGTGCAAATTAGCATGATTCTCCATCGAGGATTGCATTCAGATGTTAAGAACAAATCAAGGAAGTACGAAGGCAGACAGGATTGGGAACAGATGAGTAGCAAAACTAAAGCATGCTACTTTCCATTAGTGTTCACTAATCAAAACCATCCAGTATTGTTCCCCTCCCAAACTCCTTTACTTGGACTTGGAAACAACTTCTGGACTTTGTGCCTGAGATGGAAAAAGATGTGATCTTGGAGTTTTACTAATTGGATAGATTTGTTGTTACAGAAATGGCTAGCTTCTATTGTTATGAAAAAGTAAAAGCTTGAGCATAGATCTTAGTGCCTCATTCAACTGCGCCGAAGGAGTCAGAAGTCAATGCCTTTTTTTTTTTCCTTTTCTTTCCCCCACTGTTCATTTCCCTTTTTCCGTCCCTAATTTCCCTAATCTACAGGTTGGTTTTCAGGCTGCAAGCCAACATGATGTAGGCCAGTGGTGGCGGAACCTCTCTGTGGGCACACCAACTTAGCTCTGACGCGTATGCGTGAGTCCCTCCCATCAGCCAGCTAGTCCCTCATTCTCTGCCATACATGCGTGGAGGATGGAGGCGCATGCACGGGGGGGGGGGGAGTGCATATGAAGGCCTTGTGATCCCCTTTTGCGACCCTCTGACAAGCAAAGTCAAAGTCAGATTTATTTAACAACCATGTAATAACTGTGTAATATTCGGAGTTTCCAGAAACAGTAGCTCCAATTTAATTTCAATTAAAATCTGACCTTAAAAGTCAATCTTAAAGTCTTCTAAAGAACTTATATGTTTTGGATTTCTGCTCCAACTGAGCAACCACAACTATGTTCCAATTCCCAGTGCCAAAACTCTTCCCACCCTCCAACAGCTGTACTATTTTAACCCAAACACCCTTTTCAGTTTATTAACTGGCTTAGATTGATCCTTTTTCTCTCTTTTTAAAATTTTTTTATTAAACAAAAATATTTTTTTTAAAAAAACAGTGAACAGTGATAATCATCCTGACACCCTTAATTGTCATACCTAACTATTTCGGATGACAAATAATACATATTTACATAGTATATATACTTATATCAACAATTCTTTATATTCCTAATCTGTTATCTTAACATCCTTACCTCATTTTAATTTGGATTTTAAGTCCTTCCTTTTTCTCAACTGGTGGTAAAATTTATCCCGTACTTTATAATATTCAGTCTTATCTTTATTTTTTAATTCCAATGTTAGTTCATCCATTACTGTGCATGTCTATATCTTTTTAATTATCTCAGCTTCATCTGGAATTTCCTTAAGTTTCCAGTTTTGAGCATAGACTAGTCTTGCAGCTGCAATCACTTGTATTATTAGGTATGTCATTTTTTTGTTGTATCTCTCTATGTTAATTCCCAATAGAAAGAGCTCTGGTTTGTATTTGAGTTTGATTTGACCCATTTCCTCTTAACAACTCTGAATTTTGTGCCAGAAATCCTGGACTTGTTCCATTCTCCATCCTCTTTCTTAAATGCACCCTCATATCTGTATTATGGAGGCTAACTTGCAATACATTTAGAAGCCAGCCCATCTTCCTGCTCAGCATTGCTAATTTTGCAAAATCCAAATTCATTTTATCTTCAGATTCAAGTAGACTTCCGTGATCAAGTCACTAAGGAAATTAATCGGTGACCAACACTGTAGAGATAATGACATCTAGAAAGTGAGTCCTCTACAATCAGGAGCAGTGTACCTCTAAATCTCACAGCTGCCAAAAAAGCTAACAAAGTTCTAGGCTGCATAAACAGAGGGACAGAATCAAGATCATGAGAAGTATTAATACCATTTTATAAGGCCTTGGTAAGACTACACTCGGAATACGGCATCTGGTTTTGGTCGCCACAATGTAGAAAAGATGTTGAGACTCTAGAAAGAGTGCAGAGAAGGGCAACAATGATGATTAGGAGACTGGAGGCTAAAATATCTGAAGAACGGTTGCTGGAATTGGGTATGTCTAGTTTGATGAACTTGATCACCCTGCCAACAAAAGTGCATATAGTCAAGGCTATGGTTTTCCCAGTTGCAATGTATGGCTGTGACAGTCTAGCTGAGAGCCAAAGAATTGAGGCCTTTGAACTATGGTGCTGGAGAAGACTCCTGCAAATCCTTTGGACTGCAAGGCGATCAAACCAGTCAGTCCTAGAGGAGATCAACCCTGACTGCTTTTTAGAAGGCCAACTCCTGAAGACGAAACTCAAATACTTTGGCTACCTATGAGAAGGAAGAACTCATTGGAGAAGAGCTGGGAAAGATTGAGGGCCACAAAAGAAGAAGGGGACGACAGAGAATGAGGTGGCTGGATGGAGTCATTGAAGCAGTCGGCATGAGATTAAACGGACTCCAGAGGATGGAAGAGGACAGGAAGGCCTGGAGGAACGTTATCCAGGGGATCATGATGGGTCGGACACAACTTTGCCACTAACAGCAATGTTTAATGAAAAGGACTAGGGGTGACATGATAGCACTGTTCTGATATCTCAGGGGCTGCCACAAAGAAGAGGGGGTCAAGCTATTCTCCAAAGCACCTGAAGGAAGGACAAGAAGCAATGGGTGGAAACTAATCAAGGAGAGAAGCAACTTAGAACTAAGTAGAAATTTTCTGACATTAGAACAATTCATCAGTAGAACAACTTGCCTCCAAAAGTTGTAAATGGTCCAACACTGGAAGTTTTCAAGAAGAGATTGGATAACCATTTGTCTGAAATGGTATAGGTTTCCTGCCTGAGCAGGGGGTTGGACTAGAACAGTGGTCGCCAACCAGTGGGCTGGGGACCACTGGTATTCCACGAGAAAATTTGGTCTGCAGAGAACACAAGGCTGCACGGGAACACAAGGCTGCGCTGCCCACATGACCTGTGGGAATACAAGACTTGCGTTGCTTGCATTGCAAACAACATGAGGTAGTCAGGGAGGAGAGAAAGGACAGGGAGGGAACTTGTCCCACTCACCCTACACGCCTTGCCTGGCCACTGGGCTGCTTCCTTCCGCTTCTTCTTCTGCTTTCAGCTGCACGCAAGGAAAGCAGCAAAAGTCTTTCTTTCTCTCCCCCAAACTCCGCCAGAAATGAGTCTTTTGGACCCTACAAGGTATCCTGCCCCAAGAGGTTACACCGGTGCGACAAGTTTCACAAAGACTCATTTCTGGTGGAATTTAGAGGAGAGAAAGAAAGAATTCTGCTGCTTCTGCTGTTTTCCTTGCATGAAGCCAAAAGTCTCTCTACACCATCCCCTTGAAAATGGAGCTGGAGAGAGTATCCTGTGATCCCAAATAAAGAATGATCAATGGTAGGAAAATGGGGAGGAGAATTTTCCTGCAGAATTTTTTGGGAGTCTCCGGTCCACGGGATTTAAAATTATGAGTTTGGTTCAAAGAGCCTGAGGTCCAAAAGCTTGGCGACCCCTGGACTAGAAGACCTCCAAGGTCCCTTCCAGCTCTGCTAATCTATTCTACTCATTTGATTCCTTCCTTCCTATTGGAGGTTTCTCAGAAAGTCCCATTAAATGTCCACTATCTTCTTCCTTGTACTTCTGCTGCTCTCCAAAATTTTTCTCTTAATGCCACATGCCAAATGCTTCAGCAAATGCCATAAATGCGCCTCTGACCTTTTCTTTCCTTTCTGCCAACTCAAATATGTCCAGATGGTCTAAAATACTTGCCTTGGTTTCTGAATCTGCACACTACTGACTTATGACCACAGGTGACCCCAAATTTCTGTTTTTAAGTGAGATGTTTATTGAGTTTTGCCCCATCTTATGGCCTTTCTTGCCCCCATCGTTAAGTGAATTGCTGTAGTTGATCAGTTAGCCACAAGGCTGAGAAATAAATCTCGCTTTCCCCATTGACTTTGCTTGTCAGAAGGTCTCAAATGACCAAGGGACACAGCAATGGTCATAAATAAGAACCAGTTGCCAAGCATCTGAATTTTGATCACATGACTGGGAGGGGAGAAAATGGTCATAAGTCACTTTTTTCAGCACTGTTGAAGGCCCTCAATCTTAAGCTGGCCAAATTGTCTAGCCCAGGGGTGTCAAACTTGATTTCCTTTCATGAGGACCACATCAGAGTTGTATCTGACATCGGGGGGGGCACCTGGGGGCATGGCCATCTGAAAGATACCCATTGAGTCTCCATTTTTGGCCAAAGCGGCCATCCGGGGCTCTCTTTTGGCCGCAACAGCCTCCTGCAGCCCTCTGCCAGTGAAAACAGCTCCATTTTTGCTGGAAGAGGTACTGTAGGCCAGTTCTTCGCTGTTTCCAGGGTAGTTCCATGGGCCAGATTAAGCACCCCCAGGCTGGATCCGGCCCTTGAGCCTTAACTCCCTTGTCTAGCCTTATCAAAAGAGGGGATGAGCTTTCTACAGCAGGGGGTGTCAAACTGGGCCAGGCAAGCCTCTCCTCTAAAGGCCAGCCAGGGGATTGGGGAGGAGATGGGACAGACGCCTCCTACAGAACCCTGTCAGCCAAATCCCTAACCTGTGGCCCGTTTTGGCTGGCAGAGTGTTGCAAGAGGCCATCCAGGCCGAAAATGGGGTGCAGGGGGGAGCTTTATGCATCTCCCCTTTGCTCCATTTTGGCTGCCAGAGGCATCACAGGTTGGTCCTTTGTTATTTCCAGGCCTCCCCTGCGGGCCTAATTTAAGCACCCCATGGGCCCGGCCAGATCCAGCCTTGAGGTTTGACACTCCTGTTCTAGAGTGACCAATTCACATTAGGTTCTGGACAGAGGCAACCTGGTGCCCTTCCAGACACATTGGCCTCTTAATTCCCATAATTTCCCCAGCCACAATGCTAGGGAGGATTCTGGGAATAAGTCCTCGTACTTGTAGTCCTCAACTTACAAAAGTCCATTTAGCGACAATGACACTGAAAAAGTGACTTATGGCCATTTTTCGCCCCCACGACAGATGCATCCCCATGATCATGGGATCAAAAGTCAGACACTCGACACCTGACTCACATGGCTGCAATGTCCCAGGGTTCTGCGACCTTCTGACAATCAAACTCAAACAGATTCACTTAAACAACCAGGTTACTAACCGAATGACTGCAGTGATTCACTGAACAAGAGTGGCAAAACTCACTGAACCTATTTCTTTCTTAGCCACCTCAATTACTCAATTGGTGATCATAAATTGAGGATTACTTTATCCATTTAAGGCGTGGTCCCACTGGCCGACGGATGCAAAACATATGCATAAAGGATACAGCGGACGAGCAAAATTTTGGAGGTGGCTTCATCCGTTGTCATCCGCTCCAAAAATTGGTGAAAATTTGCATAAACAGAATGGAAAAGAACAGAAAAGAACGGACATGGGTAGTATGTAGTGGGGATGTTAAACAGATGTTCATAGGAAGCCTAGCGGATGACAGCAGATGGAAGCGGATGACACATCCAAAGGGGCTCCAGCCCATAATTGCAAAGTGGACGCATAGCGGAAGGGGCGGATGCATAGCGGATGAAGCAGATGCATCACGGACGCCTATAGGAAACAAAGGGGATGCCACATGGATGTATATAGGATGCAAAGCGTTCACTGCGCATGCAGGGAGTATAAATTGCGTCAGCTCTGTGGATATAAAAGGATGCAGCACGCATGCAGTCAGCATACAGGGGAAAGACGTGCTGCCACATATATATAACACCATGGTTCGTCAGTCAGGGAAGAAGAGGAAGCCCGTGCCTACTCGTTCCAGCCCTGGCAAGAAGGACAGAACCAGCATCCCACACCATGGTTCGTCAGTCAGGAAAGAAGAGGAAGCCCGTGCCTACTCGTTCCAGCCCTGGCAAGAAGGACAGAACCAGCATCCCACCCCCTAGCACTAACTCTGAACCTGCTGCTGCTGCTGTGGTGGACCAGCCCCAAGGCCCTCAAAGCCCTGCTGCTGAAGGCCCTGCTGCTCAAGCCCATGAAGGCCCTGTTGCTCAAGCCCCTGAAGCCCCTGCTGCTCAAGCCCCTGAAGGCCCTGCTGAAGGACCTGCCAGAGGGAGGAAGAGGCAAGGGAAGCAGAAGGGAGAGAAGAAACAGTACACCGTTTCCGAGGAGCATGAGGATGAGGTGCTGGAATGGCTGAGGGAGAAGGAGTACCTCTGAAGAAAAGGCCACAGACTGTATCGTGACACCAAGAAGAAGCAGGCAACTTGGAGAGACAAACAGAGAGCCTGGGGTACACTGCAGAAGTACTCCTAGGATGGTGGAAGCACATGCACACCTGGTATGGCAAGCTACACCTCAAGAAATCCGGGCAGGCCGCTGTCAAGCTCACTGACCGGGAGATGTACGTCATGGCCAAGTGCAGTTTCCTGGAGGGTGAGATCCACCACCAAGGAGCAGCCCCTCTGAGACCCTCTCCCTCAGACAGCCCACAGACAGCCAGTCCTCTTCCAGCCAGGAGCCAGCTACCCTGTCCAGGCAGGTGTCTTCAGAGGACCCCACGGCAGAGACCCCCCCCCCAACAGCTGCACTCCCCATGCCGGCAGACTTGGAGGATCCCATGGAGGATGATGCCCTGCTGTCACAAATGGAGGAAGCAGCAGCAGCCACCAGAGGCCAACCCACCTCCAGAGGATGCAGGCAGAGAGGCAGACTGGAGGGCCAGGACCACAGTGTGCTGTTAGAGATCAGGGACACAATGAAGACCAGCACAGAACTTCTCTCTCAGCTGGTCCACAGCGACATACCATCCTCGGGCTGGAAGCCCTTCATCACTTACATGAGCCAGAACCTCAGGGACCTGCCCGAGGCCCAGTACCAGGTGATGAAGCAGAAGATCACAGCACTTCTGTACAACCCTCAAGACCCAGCTGAAGCTGCTCCTACCCAGTCCAGGTCTGCTCCCAGGCGATGTCACATCCCTTCCACGGCTTTCAACAGCCCCTCACCTACCAAGGCTACGACTACCAGGACTTCCCACAGCACAAGCAGAACTTCCCAGCCCAGGTTCATCGCACACCACAGACGCCACTCCTTGCCCAGCTGCAGACAGACAGCCCCACTACACTCCTCCTTCCTCCACCCCACAGCCAAGCCCGTCAACAGACAATCGGTCATCAATATTGGACCTGACATCTCAAGTCCTTGATGAGGGGCCTCTCAACCTCACGGGACTGAGTCAGCTCTCGGACAGCTTCCTGAACACACCATCCCGTTGTTCCCTCGGGGCCAAGCACCCTAATGGTGCCTCAGACCAGCACTCAAGCCACAGCCACCTCCACAGTCCTGCCCGCTTAACAGCTAAGACCATGGACATGACTCAGAGTGACTGAGAATAGTGTCAGAGACTGAGTTGTACTTCTTTGCTTAAGACACTTTCCTTGGTTCATTTTGCTTTTTTAATAAAGTCATAAAGTTTACCTAAGAAAGTTAATAAAGGTTATCTTTGCTTAACACACTTAATACAGTTTACTTGGTTCATTTTGCTTATTTAATAAAGTCATAAAGTTAAGAAAGTTAAAAAAGGTTATCTTTGCTTAAGACACTTGGTTCATTTTTTTTATTTAATAAAGTTTTGGTGAAAACTTTGAAAAAATGGTTAAGCCTTTGCATGCTTGTGGGATAGATAAACCTCCAGTGCAAGCATGGTGAATCTGTATGGTTCACCATTCCTGCTGCCACACATATGGACCTTTATTATCAATAACAATTTATTCATTGATCAACACATTTTAAAATAAACAAAGCTCTTTATTAAAGCCTTATTCATTGTAGGACCACTCAACATACATGGCACAATCTCATCAGTGTTATGCGACAGCTTCAAAAAAGCATCCATTAATCATCTATCATCCTGTCTTGCCACTCCACTGCTCCAGCTGGGGAGTTGCACCAGTGTCTCAGTGGGTTGCGCTGCTTCTTCCCTTCACATGAAGCTCTGTTGGGGCCTTGTACAACCACAGTGTCTATCAGGTTACGTCCTTGCCTCCATTCAACAGGCTCCTTTGTTGACGGTGGAGCTACGTCTCGGTGTTACAGCTGCGATCTCGGGGCTCTGAGATCTCAGCTGATATTTTTGCCTCTGGTCGGTTCTAACGGACCTAAACCGTCCCGTAGAGACGGGGATCGTGAAGGGCACAGTCCCAGGATCCCAGAGATATCGCAAAATCTCTGGTTTGATCCGGGAGAAGCCCTTTTGCTGGAAGCAGAAAGGCAGCCTCTAAAGCTGCTGAAGCCGGGACAACTCCGGAAAGAAAGGGATTTAAATGAGCGTGTATCGGTTGGGTGAGAAATTCTTTTGTATTATAAATTGATTAAGACTTGAAAGGACATCCTGAACAAAGAAGAAATCTGTGACTTTATTTTTCTTTTGACTGAACCTGGGTTGAGCGGCGTTTAAGTGATGTCAAATTGAGACTTGGATTTTATTTTATTTTTCTTATTTTCTTTGAGGACTTTAAGGTGACTTTGTAGGTAACCGGAATGAATTTTCTTTTATATATATTTTTATTTTTCACTTGATTATTTTTTATCTTTTTAACTTTCTTTTTAGGATAGAGGCTCCCTTTGACTATCTTTTTCTTTTGTTTGAGTTCTTTATAAACATTTTTTCTTTTGGCTGGGGGGGGAAAGAGTATTTAGATGCTGTAACACTGCCAACTAGAGGCTTGAAAATATTTTATTTGAATTGGGGAGAAAAGCACTTCTTTTCAAGGACATTTTAATGTGATAAGATAGAGGGAGAATACAGTAAAATATTATTACAGGTGCTCTCTTGGACTCTTATCAATATTTTAACATTTGAGGCTTGGCTTTGAAGCTGCTGGAGAAGACAGTCATAATAAGAGCCTTGGATAAAGAAATAAAGTGCAGTGTACAGTGCATATATATATATATATATACTTTTGAAATTCCTACTCGCCAGCCTTTTTGGTTAATTTTAACTCTAGCATTTTTGCTTTTTATTTCAAAGGGAAAGCCTCAGAGTTTTTTCTTTTTTCTTCTCTTTCTTTGCTTCTTCCATCTATTTTAATTGGATTAGGGTCTAGAAGAACCTGAAGACCTTTCTTTTTCCTTTTTCCTTTTTTCTTTTTTGGCTTTGGGCTTTTTACTATTGGATTTTTTCTTTTTTTCTTTTTTTTTGATTTTTTGGACTATATTTGGTTACTATACCAGCTGGATTTAAAGTCAAAGAGAGCTTGAAGACTTGGAAATATTAAAATGAGCAGGAAGCCAAAATCATTCGGCGTTTTTGCTTCTACCTCTGCTTCCCCACCACTTGAAGGACAACTTTCAATTCAGACAATGTTGAAGCAAGATAAGGAACAAGAAAAAGTAAATTTACAGATGATTATGCAAGGAATTCAAGATATTAAGATAAAAATAGATACCATGGACAAAAAAATAGAGAAATCTGATGAAAATTTTAAACAAATGATGGGAAAATATGAGGAGAGATTCCAAAAAATTGAGGAAGAAGGAAAACAAAGAGAGAAGATTGGAAATATTGACACTAGATTAACAGTGATAGAACAAGAAAAAAATGGGATGTTGAGGTGGGAGATGGAAAGATCAGAATTTTATCTTAGATTTCAAAATATAGAAGAGGAAAAAGGAGAAAACTTGGCTGTGATAATGATAGAAATATTGGCAGATCTTCTGGAAATTACTGAGGAAAAAATGATGGACGGAGTAGATGAGATATACCGAGTTTATACAAGATATGCGATGAGAAATAAACTACCAAAGGAAGTACATATTAGATTTACTAAAAAATCCATCAGAACACAAATATTACAAGTGGCAAGAGAAAAAGCATTGAAATATAAAAACAAAGAGATTGTAGTTTTAAAACAAATACCTAGAAGAGTGAGAGAGATGAGAAGAGAATATCGATTTTTGACCAAAGTGCTACTGGAAAATGAAGTGAACTACAGATGGCTGATACCAGAAGGACTAATTTTTACGTGGCAAGAGCAGAGACATAGAATTGACTCGATTGAAAAAGCAGAACTTTTTTATACAGAATTTTTTGGAAGAAAAAAAGAGGTGGCAGAGAAAGAGATCTCATTAATTGAGCTTCTGGAGGAACAACTGGAGATTGAAAAAGAGAAAGGAGTTGCAGGTGGACAGGTAGACAGTAAAGAACAACGTGAAGTGAGAGCTACGAGAGCTGTTAGACCTAAATATAAAGCATAATCATGGAAGAAAAAAAATTGATTACAATGAATATAAATGGACTTAACTCAGCTGTTAAAAGAAGGAAAACTTTTCACAAATTAGAGAAATTAAAATTTGATATAATTTGCTTACAAGAAGTTCATATTAAAAAGCAACATGAGCATTTGTTAGTACAGCCAAAATTAGGGAAAATATTTACTTCTTTGATTCAATGTAAGAAAAGAGGAGTGGTTCTCTACATTAAAGAAGATATTCTAGCAAAACTGATCTACACGGATGAAGATGGAAGAGTATTAATGGTGGAAATAATGGATAATAATAAAAAAATACTCTTGATTGCAATTTATGCCCCGAATGATAAACAAGAAGAGTTTTATAAAAAACTACATATGGAAATAATTAGACTGGACTATGTTAACATAATCATGATGGGAGATTTTAATGGAATTGTGGACAATAAATTGGACTATATAACAACAACAACAAAACAAAATAGAAAGATTCTCCCTAAATCTTTTTTTAAAATGACAGATGAATTAACCTTAAAAGATATTTGGAGAGAAAGAAATGTTAAAACTAAACAATATACTTTTTATTCTAATAGACATTTATCATGGTCCAGGTTAGATATGATTTGGACCTCAACAGAACTAATATCTACTATTCAAGAAACAAATATTGAAATAAGTACTTGGGCAGATCATAGTCCAATGACAATTAAATGGAAGGGACAAAGAAAAAGATCGAGATGGACATTAAACAATACCATTTTAAAGGAGAAAGATTTTATACAATGGATGGAGAAGGAATTGGTCTTTTTTTTTAAAGAAAATAAAAAAGAAGATACCTCAATACAGAATGTTTGGGATACAATGAAGGCATATGTAAGAGGTTTGATAATAGACTATACAAGAAAAAAGAATATTAGAAAAAGACAAACCTCTAAGGCCTTGGAAGATGAATATATAAGACTTGAAAAAGAATTACAGAAAATACCACAGAAAAAAGATATTAAATTGAAACTGGATGTAATTAAGCATAAAATGGAATTAATAGAGAAAGAAGAACTGGCACAGAAAATTAGAAATTCTAAACAGAATTATTTTGAAGACGCAAATAAACCAGGTAGATGGCTAGCATATAAACTGAGAAAGGAGAAGGAATCAAGAAAAATATTGAAACTAATAGATGATCAAGGTCAAGTTTGTTGTGGTAATAAGGAGAAAAAGGAAATTATTCGAGATTATTATGGACAACTATATAATCAAGAGAATATTGATGAGAAAAAAATTAAACAGTATTTACAGAATGTTAACTTACCGAAGATACCTAAAGAGACTGAAGAAATGTTAGAAAGCAATATAACAATGATGGAACTAAATGAAGCATTTAAAAGACAAAATAATGGGAAAGCACCAGGTCCAGATGGGCTTCCGGCAGAATTCTATAAAAAATTTCAAGAATCATTGAACACTCCATTGTTAGAAATTATGAATGAAGTTATGTTAAAAAAGATGACACCCAAAACATGGTCAGAGGCTTATATTACACTTATTTTAAAGGAAGAGGCTGACCCGTTGCAAATTAAGAACTATAGACCTATTTCCTTATTGAATGCAGATTATAAAATCTTTGCTTCAATCTTAGCAGAAAGACTGAAAAAATATTTAAATAATTTTATCCATCCAGATCAAAATGGATTTCTACCAAAGAGACAAATTAGAGACAACATGAGAGTAATTTTGGATACCTTGGAATATTATGAGGCTCATCCTGAAAAACAAATGGCTTTGATATTCCTAGATGCTCAAAAAGCATTTGACAACGTGAACTGGAGATTTATGTTATTATTATTGGAACAGATGGGCTTTGCCAGAAAATTTATTCAAGCAATAGAAGCCATATATAATAAACAGACAGCAAAGGTAATGATGGAGGGAGAATTTACAGATCTTATTAATATAAGAAGAGGTACAAGACAAGGATGTCCCCTATCTCCTTTGTTATTCGTATTAACTTTGGAAGTGTTGAATAGAAATATTAGAGATGACAAAAATATAAAAGGAATGAAAATTAAAAAGGAAGAATTTAAACTACAAGCTTTTGCTGACGATTTAGCTTTTATTCTGGAAGACCCGTTAGAAACCGCTCCAAAGTTATTGGAAAAGGTAGAGACATATGGTGAGATGGCTGGCTTGAAAATAAATAAAGATAAAACAAAGATTTTGACAAAAAATATGTTATTGAGACAAAGAGAAGAACTGACAGATCTTTTGAAAATTCAAATTACAAACAAGGTTAAGTATCTGGGGATATATTTGACAGCAAGATGTAGCACATTAAAAGAGAATAATTATATTAAACTTAAACAACAGATAATTACAGATTTGAAGAAATGGGAAAATTTACAATTGTCATTAATAGGGAGAATTTCAACAATTAAGATGAATATTTTACCTAGAATTTTATTTCTCTTTCAAACAATACCAATTAGACTTGGAAAAGACTATTTTGAAGATTTAAATAAAACTATGTTGAAGTTTATATGGCAAGGTAAAAAAGCGAGAATAAAGTTAAAACTTTTGCAAGATGCTAGAAATAGAGGAGGTTTTGGCCTGCCTAATTGGGAATTGTATTATCAAGCTGCAAGTTTGATGTGGGTCAAAGAATGGATAACATTAAGAAAACATAGATTGTTGACATTAGAAGGACATGATTTACTGTTGGGCTGGCATGCTTTTTTATGGTACAAGGGAACTAAAACACAGGGGTATTTCAGAAGACATTATATACGGGAGTCTTTGTGGTTAAATTGGGAGAAGATAAAAAAACAATGTTATTTGAAAATTCCAATTTGGTTATCGACTATTGAAGCATTTTCCTATCCTATGATCTATAAAAAGGAACAAACAGTTAGATATGGGGAACTGTTGGATGAAAAGGGTGGACTTAAAACGATCCAAAATTTAGAGGAACAAGGTATAAGGATGAATTGGTTTTCATATGCGCAAATACACTCAAGATATCTTGAAGATTTTAAAACGGAAGGATTCTATGATAAACAGACTGATTTAGATAAGATATTGATGGGTACTGATGAGAAAGTGATTAAAAAGTTATATGGTTATTTATTGGGAATTAAGCTAGAGGAAGAACAAGTTAAAGAAACTATGATTGCATGGGGGAAGAATTTTGGATATGGAATTGATTTAGAACAATGGCAAAAATTGTGGACTCAAAATTATAAAATGACAATGTCAATAGCATATAAAGAAAACTTGTATAAGATGTTTTACAGGTGGCACCTTCCCCCGACAAGAATAGCAAGAATGTTCAAGAATAAATCTGAAAAATGTTGGAAATGTCATCAGATACCTGGCTCATACTATCATATGTGGTGGACTTGTGAGAATGCTAGAAAATATTGGACTAAAATTCACATGTGGTTGGAAAAAATGACAAAGAAACACATAGACTTGAAGCCAGAGATCTTTTTATTGGGAATTTTACCTGATATATATAATAAAGATTTGAAATATTTGATTGTAAATGTATTAACGGCGGCTAGGATTGTATTTGCTAAAAACTGGAAGAATGAGAAAATACCATTGCAGGAAGAAATTATTAAGAAAATATTGGAATGTGCTGAGATGAGTAGATTGACATTTGAAATTAGAGAACAAGAAGATAAACAATTTTATGCAATCTTTTTTTTATCAATGGTTAGATGATAAAATACAATAATAGAGCATTAATATTATATATATGAAGAGTTTTTAGGATTGATTTGTTATGATTATATGACAAATTATAGAATAAACTGTTTGAAGTATTGTTATCTCGAAAAGCATGAATGATTAAAAGTATAGTCAGAAAAAGATTTTTTTTTTTTTTTTTTTTAGTAATATTAGAATATGGATTGACAATATGAGTGGTTATGCAATATAATTGTAATTGACACTATAAAATGAATGCACAAAACTGATGAACCAACCGATACACCGGAAGTATATATGAGAGTAGATGTTTTTAATGTTTTGTATGTTTGTTTGTTTGTAGAAAATTAATAAAAACTTTAAAAAAAAAAAAAAAGTCTGTTCTGCAACACTGGGTAGCGGGTGCGCATGAGATTGTGCAGGATGCAGCAAGATATTCCACGATATTCCTCACAGTCTCTGGGTGATGCTGCATGGTGGTGAGAAGTATCTGGAACCTGTTGGCCGGGATGCCAAAGGCGTTCTCCATCACCCGTCTTGCCCTGGACAGCCTGTAGTTGAAGATCCTCTCTTCACGGTGAGGTAGCTTGAAGTGTACGGCTTCATGAGGTAGGTTCTGAGGGAGAACGCGTCATCACCAACGATGAAGTAGGGCACATCTTGTGTGTCATTGGGTAGGGAGTCTGGATCTGGAAAACCCATGATGAGGTTGCGTTCCAGCCCATCCTTGAGGTCACTTGCGTTGTATTCCTGGGCATCTGAAGCTGACCGTTGCCTGAAGCATCAATATAGATGAACTTGTAGTCAGCATCAACCATGGCAAAGAGGATGATACTGAAGAAGCCCTTGTAGTTTTAATAAGTGGACCCTGAGTTGGCTGGAGCTTTGCAGGCCACGTGCTTGCCATCTATGGCTCCAATGGTGTGGGGAAAGTCCCACCTCTGATACCACTCTTCTGCAACTTTCCTCCAGCCTTCTTCAGTGGTGGGGCACTTGAGGAGCTCCTCCAGGTATTCTTCGATGATGGCCTGCATCACTTCTCTGACCACTTTGCTGATGCTGTTGTGTGGCACCCTCCACGCATACTGCATGTTTCTGTATGTGGTTCCAGAGGCCAGGTGTCGCAGAGTCAGTGCCACCTTCAGTCCAGGGTCCAGGTTTGGACGGAAGTTGGTGCTAGGCTTGGTCAACCTGGGTCTCAGACGCTGTACAACTTCCTCAAACATGGCTGGTGGCATCCTCATGAAGTGATGGAATGCACGAGGGTCTTCATTCCTCAGCTCCACCATCAACTGGTCATATAGTCCAAACTCCATTCTTCTCACGATCCATCCTCGGACCCACACAGCTCTTGGACATCTCCTTCTTCTCCTTCTGTATAAAAGTTGAAACAGTAGAACAGGTTTTGGTTCTGGTGATGAATGAGCACAGCTATCATATGCACTGTGTCATCATCCATGGCGGAGAACAATTGATGATGTTGAAGACCAAGACCAAGGGTGAAGAGGTTTGTACACCACAGTTGCTGGACTCATACTGAGATCCAGATGATTTTCTCCCACTTTTTATAGGAAATATCGGTTGTCCGCTAGGTGTCTTCTACATACTCTACACATATTCCAGACATCCTAAATATACGAGATACATCCCAGATACAAACGTTTTGTTCGTTTTTAATACTTTATATACGAGATGCATACGCTTACATCTTTTCTATTTCCGTGCTACTAACGCTATGTAGACATTCCGTGTACCTTTTGTTTCCTCCCTCTTTCCATTTTCAGCTGCAGCGGATGTCAGTTGAGGGGATGGCCAGAGGATGCAGAGAGGATACAGCGGACGTTTAACGGATGATAACGGACATAGAACATTTGTCGCCCCTATATGTTGCGGATGTACATTGTACGTGGCGGAAAGTTCATCCGTTCACCAAGTTTTGTGTAGCTCAAAACTTCTTGCATGGATGTAATCGCAGTGGATGGATGCTCGACAGATAAGAGTGTATGAAACATGTATGCAGTGAGTACACAACGGATGCATAGCGTTTTCCAACGGATGGCAAGCTTTTTTTAACGTTTTACATCCTCTTTGCATCTGTAAGTGCAGCGGGACCGGGATACTTAGTAGCTCCGGGATCAGCGATCTCTTTTCCCCAGGAGGGAATGGCTTATTATCACTTTTCCTTCCCTGCCCCGATCTTTTGTTTTCGCGTTTCAAAGTTAAACAAGAGATAAGGCGACTCCGATAGCAACGCGGAGGCAGATCGACCGATCCCGGCTTTTGCGTGCTCTCCTCGGTCCGCAGCAGAGATCGCTTGGCTGGGGGCCATCCTGGGAGTGAAACCGAATTTCGGCGACTGCGGAGAGCCAAAGCGACGGCTCGTGTGAACGGGGTTTTAAAGAAAGACAGGAGTTCCTAGCTGCTCCGCATCGCAAAGCCGGAGGGCCCCGTGCATTCAGCTTCTCTCCTTCCCCTTTTCTGCCTTATCAGCGCCCGCTGCCGCCCCCCCCCCCCCCACACCCGCTCCCAAGCTTGTGACGGGCAGTCACTTCTCCCAACCACCCCCTCCGGCGCCCCCGGCAGCCTCATCCCTGCCCGCTGCTCCCTCCTACCGGGATCCACGCTTTCCCGCTTGCCTTCGCTGCCCGCAGAGGCGCCCATCGCCAGGGCGGCCAGTGCCAGGGCGGCGCGCAGGCTCAGGATCGCTCGCAGCTCCATGAGCGCCAGAACCCGAGCGAGAGCACCGAGACCAAGAAAAGAGACTGAGGGTGCGGTGCACCCGGGTTTCGTTCGCTCTCGCGAGCGGCGGAGCTTGGAAGTATCTCAAGCTCCTCCCGACCGCAAGCCAATCGCTGGGGTGGGAACCTCCTCTAAAGGGGTAGGCTTCGCTCTGCGAGGAAGGCGGGAGGGGCTGGGGGTGGGGGGTATCCTACACTCCTCCCCCCTCCCAAAATACGTGCAAAGCTCCATTCTATCTCCCGCCTAAGGAGATCAAAGGGAAATCAACGTTCCAAAAGGGAAAGTCCTTTCTTCCCCCCCCCCCCCGCGCGCGCGCGCATTCCATTCTTGATTTTGCGCTCCGCTTCTTTCTTTTTATTCAATGGGGAATTCGACGCCTGGGCGAACGAATCGCAACCCGCGTGGCCTCTTCGGAACAGGCGGGGAAAATCCTTCCCCCTCCTCTCGCGCTCGGCTAGCCAGTGGAGCAGGGGTCTTCAAACGTGACAGCTTCAACACTTTATTTTATTTATTTGATTTGTCAGTCGCTTACAAGATAGTAAATATAAGGATAAACAGTTATGAATACAAGAAAAGGGTACAATAAAGAAAAATAAAAGAAACCATAGGACAGGGACGGTTAGGCACATTGGTGCGCTTATGCACGCCCCCGACAGACCTCTTAGGAAAGGGGTGAGGTCAATCGTAGACAGTCTAAGGTTAAAGTTTTTGGAGTTCGGGGAAGAAATCACAGAGTCAGGTAGAATATTCCAGACATTGACCACTCTGTTGCTGAAGTCATATTTCCTGCAATCAAGTTTGGTGCGGACTTGTGGGACTTCAACTCCCGGAATTCCTTCTCCAGTCCCGTTAGCTCAGGAATTCTGGGAGTTCAAGTCACAAGTCTTAAACTTGCCAACTTTGAAGACCTTTGCCAAGGGTGTGGAAAGTTTGGGAGAGCTGAACAAAGAGGTGGGGAAGGGGATATAAAAAGAGAGAGAGAGAGAAAGAAAAGGAAAGAAAGAAAGAAAGAAAGAAAGAAAGAAAGAAAGAAAGAAAGAA
>BLBF01000101.1:3163303-3181566 GCA_015471245.1 Laticauda colubrina
GAAAGAAAGAAAGAAAGAAAGAAAGAAAGAAAGAAAGAAAGAAAGAAAGAAAGAAAGAAAGAAAGAAAGAAAGAAAAGGGGCGGAGCTTGAAAAAACCAGTGTTTGGTCATGGGGATAGGGTTTCAGGGCAGGGAAGCTCCAATTGGGGGAGATACTTAAACCCAGTCCAGAACTGGGTTATTAATATAGCAAAAGCTCTTCGACTTATATGCTGCTTTATAGTCCTTTACAGCCCTCTCTAAGCAGTTTACAGAGTCAGCCCCTTTCCCTCAACAATCCGGGCCCTCATTTTACCCTCCTCAAAAGGATGGAAGGCTAAGCCAACCTTGAGCCTGGTGAGATTTGAACTGTTGAACTGCAGGCAGCAGAAGTAGCTGGCAGTACCGCCTTCTAACCACTGCACCACATTCTTTAATGCCAGAAGATAAAGGGAGACTAAAAACTCAGTGCAAATGCTGATTTGATCCTTTACCCACAAGGGGAAAAAAATAAAAAAGGCTGGTTATTTGGACACATAGCGTGCAATCTTGCTGGTTGCACAGAACAAAAAGGAAAAAAAATGAAAAGATTTGAGGGTTCAAATAAGAGATGTTACTCAACGCTGCGCTTGTGTTCTCTACTCGTAAACATTAGGAATGTATGAGGCTGCAATTCTCAAATTGCTTCTTTGACATGAAGCCCCATCAATCTCTAGGGCAGGGTTCTCCAAACTTGACAACTTTGAGACTTGCGGACTTCAAGTCCACAAATCTCAAAATTGCCTAATTTGGAGACCTCTGCTCAAGGGTTACCTGTCCCTGGCCAAAAATCCAATTTGGGGAAGGGATGAGATAAGGGTTTGCAGGAAATGATTTGGTGACCAGCATTGGGTTGCTTGCAAAACAATTACCTTTTTTTTTTTTTTTTTTTACTGCAATCGACCGATGAACTGGTAAATATATTGCAATAACTTCATGGTCTTGGGAATTTGACCTAGGAGGAAAAGACATGTTTTTAAAAAAATGAAATAAAAACTGAAAGCCTGTAGTCCAAGCAAAAAATTTGAAGAGAAGAGAGAATGGAATAGAACGGAATGGAACAGAATGGAACAGAATAGAGCAGAACAGAACAGAACAGAATAGAACAGAATAGAATAGAATAACAGAGTTGGGAAGGACCTTGGAGGTCTTCTAGTCCAACCCCCTGCTTAGGCCGGAAACCCTGTACCATTTCAGACAAATGGTTATCCAATCTCTTCTTAAAAACTTCCAGTATGGGAGCACTTACAACTTCTGGAGACAAGTTGTTCCGCTGGCTAATTGTTCTAACCATCAGGAAGTTCCTCCTTAGTTCTAGGTTATTTCTCTCTTTGATTAGTTTCCATCCATTAGATGCAGAATGCATAATAATGATAATAGTAATCAGTAATATGATGATATATAGTAATATTCAACTTGGCACTAATGTAAGTAAAATAATCTCCTAAATTCAGAATTATCTTTCATGGCGATAATCCCCTTCCACCTTTTTTCTTCCACTGTTCTGTATGACTAGTGTCCATGTTTATGTGTATTGTACACTGCCCTTGTAGGAAGAATGGTAACTATAGAATTTGTATTATCACCACAATTCTAAAAACTGGGGACAATTTCAGGGGCTGAATGGGAAGCTTTTTAAACAAGTATTTATCAACTTTGGAAACTTTAAGATGGCTGAACTTCAACTTTCAGAATTCCCCATCTAGTATGCCAAACATGTTGAAGTCCACCTTTCTTAAAGTGGCCAGGTCTGAGGAACACCAGCTTAGATAGAATTCTGCTCCCTGCTTTTCTCTGAAATCAGGGATCTCCAAACTCAGCAACTGTGTGGACTTCAACTCCCAGAATTCCTCAGCTAGCCATATTGGCGGAAACATTCCGGAAGTTGAGGTCCACAAGTCTTCAAGTCGTCTGAGTTTGGAGATCCCTGGCCTAAATACAGGTAGTCCTTGACTTATAACAATTCAATTAGTGACCATTCAAAGTTACCACGACATTGAAAAAAGTGACATGACCATTGTTCATAATTAACAACCTTTAAAGCAGCCTCATGATCATTTGATCCAAATGCAGATGCTGGGCAATTAGGTTCATATTTATGATCTTTGCTGGGTCCCAGGGTCACGCGATCCCCTTTTGCAATCTTCTGATCGAGCAAAGCCAATGGGGAAGCCAGATTTGCTTAACAACTACTAATTTATCCACTGCAGTGATTCACTTAACAACAGTAGTAAGAAAGGCTTTAAAACGGGGGCAAAACTCGCTTAACAAATGTCTCACTTAACAACAGCCATGTTGGGCTCCGTTGTGGTCGTAAGTCGAGGACCACATAATCGATTTGATTTGATATGTACTCCCTGTAATTTATTTCGAACTCGACGGAGCATAGGACCCAGGGGAGCCCAATCCCGCCTCTGCTCAAGCCAAACATTCTCATCGAGGACATACTGCGTGACGTGTCTTAGTGGGCGTGTCCTGGCAGCAGAGGCGGAAGTCCATATGCTTCTGGTAACATGGCGATCGTTTGCAGATGACAATTGGATGGAGCGTCCTTAGATGTGCAATAAATAAATAACTTAGGACTAAGAACGCTGAAGCCTAATCAGATTTGCTCAGTACCTCGTCACTTCTTGCGGTGCAAAGGTTTTTGCAGCTTGGAAAGTCGACGTGGAGACAAACAAGGCAAATTTATACCAGAAATATTAGAAAAGCTCCACTGGGGGGCTTACCTGGCTGGCAGAATGGTGGAAAAGAAAATTTCAGGTATTTTGGAATGGGGCTTGGAGAAAAAAAGGGGCTTGTTGGTAGACGCAAAGAGTGACTGGGACATTTTTTTATTTTTTTTATTTTTTTTGCAAAGGAAAATAATATATCTTTCGTGCAGCACAGTAGCTATCTGCTCCTAGACCTGAAAATCACTTTTAGATGCTTTTTTTTTTGAATTTTTTTTTGATTTTTAAAAACAAACATAAACAAACAAAACAGAACATAAAAACCTAAAATATCTTTTCTGAAAGCAGCCTGATTCCAGGTTACATCTCTTTGTACAGATACAAATTCAAGTTCATGTTCATTTTACATAGCATTTCATATCTTGATACCATTCTACATTTTCTATCTAGCTTCTTTCCTCTTTTAAATTTTCTTAATTTTATTTTATTTATTTTGTCTCAATTCAAATCATTGTACTTATATTCTTTGTCCTGTTTCAGCTGTCTATTATCTTATTTTATTTATTTCATCTCAATTCAAATCATTGTACTTATATTCTTTGTCTGTCCTGTTTCAGCTGTCTTATTATCTTTTCTCATTAAAAGAAACAAACATAAACAAACAAAACATAGAACATAAAAAACATAAAACATTTTTTTTGAAAGCAGCCTAATCCCGGGTTACATCTCTTCGTACAGACACAAATTCAGGTTCATGCTCATTTTTATATACCATTCCATATCTTGTTACCATTCTACATTTTCTATCTAGCTTCTTTCCTCTTTTAATTTATTTTATTTTATTTATTTCGTCTCAATTCAAATCATTGTACTTATATTCTTTGTCTGTCTTGTTTCAACTGTCTATTATCTTCTCTCATTAAACAAAATTTCTCCTGTAATCACTAATTGGAGTATGACGCCTTTATATCTTTCCCCTAAAGTTATAACACTAAATATAATACATAACTTCGGTTCGGATTCTGCTTGGCACATTCTAAAACTACACAGTACATTTTTTAAAAAGAAAAAATTTAAAATATATAATATAATTAAAACAACAATCCTGACCAATTCAATTCTATCATTAATAATAATATTCATTTAAATCTTAGACATTTTACACATTACGTTTCAAATAGATATCATACTTCTATGGGAACACTTATAAACTTTCCATAATTGCTTCCCACCCACTTCACTTATATTTTATAAAACATTGAATAGTTAAAATGTTCCCATTCCTTCCTAATTCAATTCTCTCATTTATTTCATTTCCTTTTTTTATTCACAAAAGTTTCACTGAATTACACTGACTGTTTTAACCCACTTTTTAATCATGTTATTTCCAATTTTCTAACATTATTTCTAATACAAATATAACAATACAATCTTATCTACCTTTACAGAATCCCTTTTTCAGTTAAATTTTCACCCATTATCTCTGAATAAGTCCTGTTTCTTTACATCTTGCTCCAAACCTTTGTAACTTCTCTTCCCTTCCTTCTTCCCTTTCTTCTTTTCTCTCCCCTTTTCTCTCCACCTCCACTTCCCTTTCTTCTTTTCTCTCCCCTTGTCTCTCCACCTCCATTTCCCTCTTCTGTGTTCCTCTTTTCTGTTGCTTTCCAACATTATATCCACTTTTTACATTATTTTCCCCTTTTTTGGCTGTTTTTTTTAAGTCTTAAATTCTCCATTCTCTTTCCCCTTTCCCCTTTCTTCCCCGGATAGAGTTACTTGTTCATTAGAGATGGCTTCTTCTTTATTCCTCTCTTCTAGTTGCGCAATCCTTTCTTGTTGTTTCTCATAAATGCAGATCGCCATTTCTAAAAATTGAAAAATGGAGCCAAAAGAGTCCTTCCCTTCTTGTGCCTCTTCTTTATATTTTGTAGATTCCATTTTCAGTTCATCCAAAGTGATGCCATTGTAGAGTTTTCTTAAACAACCACCCAAATTGTTTTTAGTCATTCAAATATAATTTCCAAAAATTCCAATGTCACCAAACAGTCTAAATACACAGAAGCTGTTCCTTTCAATACTTTCTTCTTTTTTTACTTTCTCTTCCTGGGGTTACTGTTTAGTTGCAGAGTTCCAGTTAAAATGTACCTTTTAGAAGTCTTATTTAAATTCAGCTTTTAGTTCTTTTCAATTCCGGGCAGACTCCTCCTTCCAAATCCTACCCTTATTCTTTTCCTCTCCCTTCCCTCTTATAACAAAAAAAAAAAAAAGAATTTTTTTAGTGTTCAGAAATCTTTCTTATCCCCTTGGCATTTAATTATATTTCCAGTTTAATAACCTATTGGTGCCAAAGTGGATTTTTCCGATTTCTCATTCAGCTCTATTCGCTGTCAACGTAAGGAAGGAGAGGGAAGAAAAAGAAAAACTTTCCCTTTTCACTTTCATTCGCTGCTTCCAACTCTTCTTTGGGAGCTATGTATCTTTTATAAAATTTAAATTCCAGGATACCTTGGTTGTTACTTTTTGTCTTGGTCAGCCAAAACTTTCACTTCCTAACTTCCTCCTGCACTTTCTTTTCCAGCTGAGTGCTTCTTTGAGGTGGCCATTTCTGACCGCTGCTCTTACCACCTTTGGGAAAGGGAATTTAGCCAGCTGAAGAGGAGAGATGCTGCTTCCATCAACCCTGCTGGGACTCCCTCATCTTCGCCACCTCTATGGGATGGCTTAGCCCCGAAGCTAGCTGGCTTAGCGCGCTCCAGCGGCAAGCCCAGGCAGAAACCGTGCACGATCGCGGATTCCTGCCTGCCGCCGAAGCCCTGCAAACCAGAAGTGCCACTTTTAGATGCTCTTGTCCTGTCACAGGAGGGGGCATTTGGACAACATACCCATAAGTTAGGTTTATGTAGCTATACGGGAGCATCATGGAATTAAAGGAGAATATTTGTAGCTCAGGGTGGAAATGAGGGACCTTTGTTGCTCACCGAGCTCAGTTGTTTCACCCCTAAGAAGAGTCATGATGACTTTTGAAAATGTTTCATTATCCAAACTAGCACTGATAATGTTACCTAGTTTGTGTAGTGAAAAGTCTGCAAACAAAAAACAAAAAAACAAGCAAGTTCAGAGAGCACTAAAGGCTTGACATCAATGAATTCACACACTGGAGACTATTCCTCATGGCTTGTTTTATATTCACATAAAAGAATGAGTCAGCCATATTTATAAATAATATACAAATGATGCAGAAGGCATGATTGGGTTGATTAAGGAATTATAAATTGGGCCATTCAGATCATAGAACTTTTATTCTCTTGACAGTTAAGAAATACATGGACCACCCAAAGAAATAGAAGGCATGTAGGTAACCCTCAACTTAGGACCACAATTGAACCCAAAATTTCTGTTGCTAAGTGAGACCTTTTTGAAATGTTTTTATTAAATATAGAAAGAGCAAAATTTTCAATGTCTATATAAACAGTATGTTGTCTGGGTATAATTAATTTGTGCAATAATCATCATGATAACAATAGTGTTCAAAGTATTAGTATTAAATAATAGCAGTAGAATACAATACAATACAATATAATTCAGTACAATTCTTTATTGGCCAAGTGTGATTGGACACACAAGGATTGGTGTAAATACTCTCAGTATACATAAAGAAAAGATACTTTTGTTAAAAATCAAGAAACATAACGTGCAACACTTAATGATAGTCGTAGGGTACAATCAACAATTAAATCATATTAGAAAACAGTCAATATAAATTGTAAGGATACAAGCGACAAAGTTACAGTCCTACAATCACAAGTGGGAGAAGATGGGTGATAAGGAGTGATGAGAAGATTAACAGTAATAGTAGTGCACACTTTGTAAATAGTTGAATGAACAGTGTTGAGGGAATTATTTGTTTAGCAGAGTGATGGCTTTCGGGGAAAAACTGTCCTTGTGTCTATTTGTTCTGGTGTGCAGTGCTCTATAGTGTCGTTTTGAGGAAAGGAGTTGAAACAGTTTATGTCCGGGATGTGAGGGGTCTATAAATATTTTCATAGCCCTCTTTTTAACTCGTGCATTATACAGGTCCTTGATTGAAGGCAGGTGGGTAGTAATTGTTTTTTCTGCAATCCTAATTATTCTCTGAAGTTTGTGTCTGTCCTGTTGGATTGCAGAACCAAACCAGACAGTTATAGAAGTGCAGATGACAGACTCAATAATTCCTCTGTAGGACTGAATCAGCAGCTCCCTGGGCAGTTTGAGCTTCCTGAGTTGGCACAGAAAGAACATGCTTTGTTGTGCTTTTTTGATGACGTTTTTGATGTTAGGTGTCCATTTTAGGTCATGTGATATAGTAGAACCTAGAAATTTGAAGGACTCTACTGTTGATACTGTGTTGTCTACTATTGTAAGAGGTGATAGTATGGGAGGGTTTCTTCTAAAGCCTACCACCATTTCTATGGTTTTGAACGTGTTCAGTTCCAGACTGTTCCGGTTATACCACAAGGCAAGTTGTACAACCTCCTGTATGTATGCAGATTCATCCTTGTCTTGAATGAGACCAATCACTGTTGTGTCATCAGCAAACTTCAGTATTTTAACAGATGGATCGTTTGAGATGCAATCATTGGTATATAGGGAGAAGAGGAGATAGTAGCAGTAGATAATAGCAGTAGTGCCTCCTCATAACAATAATAATAACCATATAATGGCAGTAGTGCTTACATATCCATTTGGTGAGCCATTTTTATAAAATTAGTCATTCTCTTGTATATTTTTTAAAAAATCTAACTTCTATTCCTGCTCGTTAACCATTGATAAAATGAATCCCATATTAAAAAATATTTATATTTTTATTGTCTTCCTTATCTTTAATTTTAAGTGTTAGTCTATTCATTTATGCACATTCTAATATTTTTTAAAATTACATTCTCTTCTGTAGGAATCTCTATGCTCTTCCAGTGTTGTGCAAATGCAATTCTAGCTGCTGTTAATACATATATTATGAAGTACATATTCCTTTTATCATATTCTTCTGGTATGATACCCAACAGGAATATTACCGGTTTTAAGTCTATGTGTTCTTTTAACATTTTTTTCTATCCAAGTATTTATTTTTGTCCAGTATTTTTTTGCCTTTGGGAATGTCTACCACATATGGTAATATGAGCCCAGTGTCTGATTATATTTCCAGCACTTAGTCAACATATCTTTAAACATCTTAGCTAGTCTTGCTGGTGGAAAGTGCCATTTGTAAAACATTTTAAGTGAGATGTTTGTTTCTTAAATGAATTTTGCCCCATTTTTAACCTTTCTTGCTACAGTTGTTGAATGAATCACTGCAATTATTAAATTATTAAGTGAATCTGGCTTCACCATTCACTCTGCTTATGAGAAGCTCATAAAAGGCAATCACACGACCCTGGGATATTGCAATCATCAACAATATGAATCAGTTGCCAAGCATTTTGATCATGTGATCATGGGGATGTTGCAACAGCTTAGGTGTGAAAAATGGTCATAAGTCACTTTTTTCAGCACCGTTGTAACTTCAAACCATCACGAAATGAAATGTAAGTCGAGGACTACCTATATCCATGATGGTGAACCTATGGCATGTGTGCCAGAAGTAGCACACAGAGCCATTTCTGCCGGTATACAAGCCTAGCCTGCACATGTGCTCATGCCTCCCACCAGCCAGCTGATTGTTGGATATCTGCTGAACATGTGTGGGTGTGGGGCGTGCACGGGAGATGGGTGTGCATGCGCAGGGGGCAGAGGGCACACGGGGTTGCGTGCACATGCGCAGGAGGCAGTGGGGTCATGTGCACATTGCATTACTTTCGGCACGTGACGATGAAAAGATTACCCATCACTGACCTATATTCTCAAGACATCTAAAAAATACAGCTAAAGAAATAGATGTGATGCTCCATGTTCTTAACTATGGTTGGCAGTCACTGTGAGCTCACAGAGCACACAAAATCAAAGTTAAACATGCCATATTGTTGAGAAGCGGACAATGGATCTTGGGCTGTTTATTAGTCTTTGAGTGAGGGTGGGGTTGGGAGGAATTTAAGAGTTGGGATAGAGACAGGAGTATTCATCCTTAATTTTGCTGCCAGTTATGAAAAACAGACTGAAGGTTCCAAGTAGTAGAAATCAGAACTCCAAAGCAGGTAAGTTCCTCAAAGAACAGTTTTATTGGATACATCATATTGGTACAACTGGTGAAAGCCGACTCTAAAAATTCCTGTGGCTTTCACCTAATTAAAACACACCCACCCACAGGTCACTGGTCACATTATCCAATCCAGTTGCTGGTTGGTTGTTTGGTTTCTCCCCCTCCTCTGGCCAGCCACCTATAAGAATGTCTTTGGTTCCCATGGGAAAATGTTATTGTTTTGGCTATAAAACCCCATCTTACTATTTTTCCCCCTCTTTCTGCTGTGTGGCAACCTGAAGCCTGCAAGATGGCCCCAGCCAGGTTTATCTCAGGGCTGACACAAGCAAGCAAACGGATGCAGTTCAGCCATTTTGCTGCCAAATATTGGCAGGATGATCTCAGATGCTTGGAGGAGGATGCATGTGGCCTTAAGGCAGATCTGGGCATTTTATAGTGCTTGAGACCACATCCGGCCCTTTGGCTGCCTCTGTTGGGCCAAAATGAGGTCAACCGAAAATTAGAAATCAAAATGTAAGTAAGTATACGGTTTGGCCCTCCACAACAGTTCCTATTTCTCATATGACCCCTCAGGGAAATTAATTGCTTACTCTTTGCTAAAGGTAATTAGAGCATGTGCTAATTACAAAGTTGGGAGTATCCTTTGCCAGCTATGAAGACTGCCCCCATGAGCAGATGCCAGCTGTTTCTTATTGAAGGCAACATGGTTGACTCAATCAAGCTTGGCTTCAGCCTCTCTCTCCCTGTCTTTCTTCTCTCTAGCTAGGTCCCAGGACCCCAGCCAAAGGCGTATTTTAGACCGGGCCACCCGCCTTCGCCGTCTCAACCGCCAGTTAGAAGCCCTGGAGAATGACAATTTTCAGGATGACCCTCATGCCAATATGCCACAGCTAGTGAAACGCTTGCCTCAGTTTGACGACGATGCTGAAACAGGTGAAGTGTCCTGCTGGCCATTCCTTGGATTTCACTTTCTCTTGATTTCACTTTCTCTTGATTTCACTTTTCCTTGATTTCACTTTTCCTAATTTAATTCTCATGATTTTATTTTCCCTTGATTTCACTTTTCTTTGATTTCACTTTCCCTAATTTAATTCTCATGACTTTACTTTCCCTTGATTTCAGTTTTCTTTGATTTCATTTTCACTCAGTTTAACTTTCCCTTGATTTTACTCTCCTTTGAATTCGCTTCCCCCAACTTTCCCTGATTTCATTCTCATGATTTCACTTTCCCCTGATTTCACTTTCCTTTGATTTTATTTTCCCTTGATTTCGGTTTGTCTTGATTTCAATTTTCTTTTATTTCATTTTCACTCGGTTTAAGTTTCTCTTGATTTCATACTCTTTTGAGTTCACTTTCCTTCCATTTCACTTTCCTTGATTTCATTCTCATATGATTTCATTTTCTTTTGATTTTCCCTTGATTTCCTTTTTCCTTTGATTTCACTATCCCTTAGCTTTATTATTTGACTTCCTTTTCTTTCTTGGTCAATAGATGAGCTTGTCATCTGTTAGTTTGTTTGTGTGAACCTTGCATACATACATATGTCTCTATGTATTTGTGAATATAATATATAAGAATATACACAAACATTTGCATATACACACAAAAATAGAGGCGTATCCCCAAGGGAGTAAAAAAAAAGTCAAGATGGTGACTACAAACATACAATTAAAGTTCCATCTCTTTTTTACCTCTTGATTTTTTTCATCCCCTTTGTGAACATCCCTCCTTAACTAGGCTCCTTTGTTCATATGCAGGGAGAATGTATTTCATGTCTGGATGTGTACAATTAGAGGGTTTTTGTGTGTTTTTGTAGTTTTCTAGGCATTGCCAGACATGCAGATCCCTTTGTTGGGAACAAAGGGCTAATATTTGATTTGACATTGAGATCCTTGTCTCCCTCAGTTTCATAGGAAAACTATTTTTTCACTTCCCCCATTTCTTTTCTGCATATTGGAAGTATGTACTGCCCCCCCCCCCCCAATAACTGCCATTTAGTAACAGCTTTCACAAAACTCAACATTTGCCTAGAAAAGCAGAGCACCCTATCCTAAATTAATACAATCCCACTCTTCATAATTTTTCTTTTTTGTTATGTTCAATGCCACAAAATCTACTGAGTCTACAAGGCATTCACCTTCATCTTTGTTCTTTATTTGCAGGGAAAAAGAAGAAAAAAACCCGTGGAGACCATTTCAAGCTGCGGTTCCGTAAAAATTTCCAGGCTTTACTGGAAGAACAGGTCTTTCTCTCTCTTTCTCTTTTTCTTAACAAAAAATTGGGGAATCTCCATTCTTAATTTTTCTCTGTCAGAGTGTTTGCAGCGTGTCTGCTGTTATGAGACAACCCAGGAGCAAAACACACACACAAAGACTTAGACATTTAACAATGGGTTTTTTCGAACAGTTATATACAGACGTATACGTAGTAGGCAAATACCTTCTTAATTCTACACGGAGAAATTCTGCTCCGGATATAGGGTACAAGGAGAGAGAACATGCCCTCTAATGGCTACCTTATATAAACATCTCTTAAAAGGATAGAACCCATCCCCAGTCTCAAACCCAAGCTATGCTGATTCATTTTAATTTCATCAGCCTGTAATGCATCAGACTCACTGCTGCTGGACAGCTCTTAAATCTTAATACCTCAACATTCTCTTTATTATGATGATGTTTGCTTCAGTATGAATAGTCCTCATTTAGCGGTCATACAAATTTAAGTACGTATGTGTGCCTTCAAGTCATATGTTGTTGTTTTTTAAAATTCATGATGACTGCCTGGAAAAGCATGTGCAGTTTTCCTGGCAAGATTTTTTGAAAGTGTCCTTCCCTCCTTTCTAGAGCTGAGAGAGAGTGATTGGCCCAAGATCACCCAACTGACTTTGTTCCTAAAGCGAGATTAGAACTCACAACCTCCTGATTTCTAGCCTCATGCCTTAACCACTACACTAAACTGGCTCTCTTCAAAATTAAAACAGTGACGTAAAAATAACTTTAAGGCTAATCCTCACCTTTACCACCTTTGCAGGTCCGGAAAGCAAAGGAAATCTCAAATTTGATCAAAATCAGAGTTGTGATTTCACTTAGGGATCACTTCACTTCACGACTGAGTTGCCACTTCCAACTATGGTCACTAAATGAGGGCTACCTACATTTCCTTTTCCCCTTTGCATCAGGGATATCCATTAAAATAATGGATAGATACTTCTATCCATGGTGGTAAGATCCCAACCAACAAGTTTCTTTCTCTGTTCGACTTCCAGCAGAATCTCAACTCAAGTGAAGGACCCAACTACCTGACAGCATGTGCGCCCCCTTCCAATTTGCCACAGCGTCATTTCTGCACGGTGTGTGGCTTCCCATCAAATTACACATGTGTTTCTTGCGGCGCCCGCTACTGTTGTGTCAAATGTTTGGGAACACATCACGAAACCCGGTAAGTGCATCCAAGCCTTCACTTAGTCATTTGGTGCGATTAGGAATTGTTTCTAAGCTGGGGTGTCAAACTGGATTTCTTTGAGGCCCAATCAGCATTATAGTTCTCTGTGGGCTGGCCGCGGGCAGAGGGAGATGGACAGGATAGCACTTTGTCATCTAAAATGGGGTAGAGGGGGCCATTTTTGGCCTGGACCGCCTCGTGCAACACTTTGCTGGCCAAAAAGTACAGGAGGCCATCCAGGCCAAAATCAGACAGCGTATGCCCTTCCGGCCCCATTTTGGCCACTAAAGTGTTGCAAGAGGTTGTCCGGGCCAAAATGGGCCAAACGAGGGCTGCACGCATCCCCGCTACCCTACCCTCCCACTCCCTATTTTGGTTGCCAGAGGCACATGGGCCGGTTCTTTGCTATTTCCATGGCCACATGGGCCACATTTAAACATCCCACAGGCTGGATCCGGCCCTCAGGCCTTGAATTTGACATGCTTGTTCTAGGCAAACAGTCAGGATCTGTTAATAAAAATGGTTGATTCTTATCAACCATAGTTGCTGAGCCCCACACAATTTGGGAACCTGCCGGCAATCGTACCCAAAAATATTTGACCTGTGACATATTGTGATGGTTCTATTTTCTCTTTATTTTGAGGCACATCAAAGTTGATTTTCAAAAACTTAATAATAGAATACGGAGCCAAGCTATAATTTCACAAACTGAAATGAAGCAAACATAAGACTTTTTATTGATTTCTACAGTGGGGGTGGGCATTGTGCAAGCTATTGTGCATCCTTGCATCCAGGTAGTCCTTGATTTACGACCACAATTCACCCCAAAATTTCTGTTGCTAAGCAAGACATTGGTTAAGTGAGTTTTGCCCAATTTTATGACTTCTTTTGCCAGATTTGTTAAGTGAATCACTATCGCTGTTCAGTTAGGAACACGGCTGTTAAGTGAATATGGCTCCCCAAGGACTTTGCTTATCAGGAGTCACAAATGTGATCACATGACCCCAGGACACTGCGACAGTCATAAATGAGTCAGTTACTAAGCATCTGAATTTTGATCACGTGAGCATGGGATTGCTGCAATGGTCATAAGTGTGAAAAAGTTAAGTCAATTTTTTCAGTACTGTTGTAATGTTGAGCAGTCACTAAATGAACTGTTGTAAATTGAGTGTATAAGCCCATCCACAGATGCGCCAGCCCTGTGAATTTTTAACCAAAATGCTGTAAAAAATGTACCACTTACACATTTACTCTCAAAATGTTTGTATGCTTTAATTTTCATATTTGGCTTAGCTATAGGTCCATGATGGTGAACCTATGGCACGCGTGCTACAGGTGGCACACACAGCCATTTGTGCATGTGCACGTGAGCCCCAGAATGTACGTGCCTCCCAGCTGATTTTCAGCCTATTTGAAGCCTTTTTCAACCTCCTAGAGGCTTGAAGGAAGCCTCTGCAGCCTTTGGAGGCTGAAAAACAGGCCTGTTTTGTCACTTCCTGTATTTCTGGAAATACTGGAAGTGATGAAACGGGCCCATTTTTCAGCCTCCAAAGACTGCAGAGGCTTCCCTCGACACTCTTGGAGGCTGTAAAAAGCCTCAAACAGGCCAAAAATCAGCTGAGAGATGCGTGCATGCGCAGTTCAGGTAAAAGGCGGCAGGAGGAATTGTGTGTGCATTCGCAGAGAGTGTGGGGGGGGTGCAAGCAATACCTTCTGGATGCTGGAGCATGAGCGCAGTTTTTGGCACAGGAGCCTAAAAAGATTAGCCACCACTGCCATAGGTAATCCTTGGATTATTCATTTTATGTGGTATTTTTTTTTAAAAAAATCTGAGGATCAGTTTAACTGCAGATGGGCTTATATATGAGTATCTATGGAAGATACATGTTTTTTAAAAAATATTGTATATAGTCCTTGACTTACAACAATTAGTGACTATTCAAAGTTATAAAGGCACTGAAAAAAGTGATTTATAACTGTTTCTCATGCTTATGACCATTGCAGCATCCCCATGGTCATGTGATCAAAATTCGGACACTTGGCAATTGACTCACACTTATGACGGTTTTCAGTGGTCATCCCGGGATCATGTAATCCCCTTTTGTGACCTGACAAGCAAGGTCAATGGGGAAACCAGATTCACTTACTATTCGTGTTACCAGCTCAACAACTGCAGTGATCCTTTTAACAACTGTGGCAAGAAAAATTGTAAAACGGGGCAAAACTCATTTAACAAATGTTTCACTTAGCAATGGAAATTTTGGGGTCATTTGTGGTTGTTAAGTTGAGGACTACCTGTATTTGTGGATAAGCCCATCAACAGATAAGCCACATACAGTTGTAAGTATATATTTAGTATCTAAAATTCTTATCCTACTAAGAATACTTGGTTAATAATGGGAAACATATTCTAAATGGCATAATGGCTGCACAACTGCTAGAAACTACTTAAAATGTGTATTTAGGCTTGACTTGTAGAGTAGCGTGATATGGAGAAAGCAGTTGATAGGAAGATGGTCCCTCCTTGCTCCCCAATATACTTCTTTTAATCCAGCCTGTTGTCAAAATTCATAGTTCTTTGTTCTCCTGAAAGATCTAAAAGGAAAAATGCTGCAAACGTGCACTTCAAAACATTTCCAAAGCATGTCAAGGGAAGGCCTGGCATAGAAAGCCTACTAAACTGGGAGTTCTTAAATCTTGGTTTATGAATAAACCACATAGGATAGGATAGGATAGGATAGGGATCGGGATAGGATGGGATGGGACGGGACGGGACAGGACAGGACAGGACAGGACAGGACAGAACATAATTCTTTATTGGCCAAATGTGATTGGACTGACAAGGAATTAGTCTTCGATGCATGTGCTCAGTCCATTAAAAAAATACATTCATCAAGAATCATAAGATACAACACTTAGTGATAGTCATAAGATACAAACAAATCATACTAGGAAACTAAATAAAACAAGATAAATTGTAAAGATACAAGCAACAAGGTTATAGTCCTGTGTTGGCGAACCTATGCCACGCATGCCAGAAGTGGCTCGCAGAGCCATTTCCCCTAGCACGTGAGAGGTTGCCTGGAAGAGCCCCATTGCACAAGTGCATGCTGCCACCCAACAGCTGATTGTCAGGTATCTGGTGTGCATGTGCAGGGGGTAGAGGGGTGTGTGTGCGGGCAATGTGTGCGCATACGCAGGGACGTGCTGCATATGAGGAAATTACGTACACATGTGCAGGGGGTGAATTGTGCAGACATGTGCAAAGATGGCATGTGAGGGGGAATCGTGTATGCATAAAGGCGCGGCGCACGAAGGGGAATCGCATGCACATGCGCAAATGCGTAGCACACACAAGGGGTCACATGTGCATGAATGGGAGGGCAGCACCCATTGCCTTTTGGGTGCTGGCACGTGAGCACGCACAAGCAAGTGGTACGCAATTATCAGCATGGGAGCCCAAAAAGGGTAGCCACCACTGTTATAGTCACAAGTAGAAAAGGAAATAGGTAATAGGAAGGATGAGAAGAAGAATAGTAATGCAATCTTAGTAAATAGTTTGACAGTGTTAGGGGAATTAATTGGTTGTTTAGCAGAGTGATGGCATGCAAGGAAAATTTTCATGGGAAGTCCAAAGCAACAGCAATTTGCAAATCAATTCTGACCTGTAATACTTTCTCCTTTTCCTGTTTCACACTCAGGATTAGGAAATGGGGAATAATCCTCTGTCATTTCCTTCGCTTTTTGCAATCTAAGAAAAAAAAAATATTGCCTGAACTTCCATCCACAGCTTCATTTTATTTCATTATTTTGCGTAGCGAAGTACAGGGGATTTAAAATTTGAAATCTGGCTGCTTTGAAAATTTAGAACATGAAATGTTTATAAAATTTTGAAAATGGTCTGATTTGTGTTCAGAGCAGACCTTCTGAATAATTAAAGTTATTTTGTACATCTTTTGCATTCCTGTTGCGAGAAAACGTGACTGAATGATGTACTGACTGACAGAATGACAGACAGACGCCCCATCTTTTAGGCTAAAACTCTGTTCTCTCTTCTTTCAGGTGCTTGAAGTGGACAGTTTGAGTTACGCCATGAAGATTTATAAGTATTATCTTATAAAGAGGTCCTTTCAAACAATCATGTTGTCTTCCTCATAGACAAATAGATTATCCCTGCCATGAAGAGCTGTCAACTGGACTGTAATTTGCATTTGAGTAATAAAATGTTTTTGTGTTTTGTACTCAGTGGTATGCGTTCTTCTTTCCTAATCATATTGAGCTATTTTTTTTCCTATAGCTTGCCTTTTTTTTCTTTCTTTCATTTTTCCATGGGAAGCCATCCTTAAAGTCTTTACACCAAAGCCTTGATTTAAAAAAAAAAAATGAAGGGGAAAACCGTGTGACCTAAAGGTGACACATACATACATACATACATAAATGTGACACATGGATTATTAGCCTGCATGTAACGGCAGATTCTTTGTGGGTGCAAAATAAAATATTGTTACCACCCCTGGAATGCTTCAAATCAGGGGTGGGCTTCAAAAAATTTAGCAACCGGTTCTCTGTCTGGTTGCTGGGTGGGCACGGCCATGGTGGGCGTGGCCTAGTTGGTCACCTGAGCCATGGCGAGGGGGAGCCATTTTCATTATTTCTGGGCACTGGAGACTTTCCTCAAGCCTGAAGGAGAGCAAAAACTGCCTTCCTGGGCTCCAGAGGCCCTCTGGACACCAGAAACGGGCCTTTCCAAAACTTCTGGGTGGCCTGTTTTTCGGCCTCCCCAGTCTCTGGAGGCTTTCCTCAATCTTCCAGGTGGCTTGTTTTCCCGTTTCTGGCCTTCTGGTGCCTCTGGGAGGCCCTTTTTTGGCCTTCCCCATGCCTCCACGCAGGCCCTGCATTTACCTAGGATCCAAAATGGACTGTGTGGAGATTCCGGGGAGGGGAGGGGAGGGGTGGGGTGGGTGTAGCTAGCCAGTCATTGCAACCACCCATTCAGCGAATTAGATGTAAAATATCCAGTTTGGCTGAACCAGTGTGAACAGTGTAGCAGCCTCACCCCTGCTTCAAATCAATGGAGGAAACCTAAAGAAGGTGGACATTTTTCGGTATCTGGGATCCCATCTCCAAGGCAATGGTGATATCAATGAGGTGCAAGAGTGAATGCAGCCTGGGTGCGTTGGCGAAAACTCACTGGTGTGTGATATGACAACCGGTCTTAAATCTTAAGTTTTACAAGACAACATCCACCCTGTTGCTCACTATGGCATGAATGCTGGGCAGCAATAACGGACCGAAAGCTCTGTCCATGCCATGGAAATGCGAAGGCTCTGTTGAATATTGGGCATCTCCCTTGTTCTAACCTAGGCTTCCCAAAATCACGAAGCTGATTCCTCATCCCAACAAACCCCTTTTATTTAGGTTAAAGTGAATTCCTCTTCAGCAAAGTCCCGGGAAACAGTCTTTCAAAAGATTGCACAACTATAGACCTTTATCAGGCTGGGAGAGCTGCCAGGCCAATATCTTCCAAACGCCACTCTGCAGTAGACAATACTTTGACAATATTTTGGTGTGGCACTAATTATAGAGAAGATGAGAGAAGGCTGACGCAGCTCGTATGGACATATCCCGAGAGCAGCACCATCCACTGTGGCCAAGACTCCCTTTACCAACTAGAAGTCAATGGCCGGCGACCTTGCAGGCATCCGAAACATATGGCCAGACACCATCAACAAAGACATGCACGCTGTTCGACTGCGCCCCGGAGACACAGTTGACCAAAGTGGCATTCAATGATCCAAAAAAGTGGACCTTACATCTGCAGGAATACACTAGGGAGGAGGAGGAGGAGGAGAAGGAGGAGGAGGAGGAAAAGAAAAAGAAGAAGAAGAAGAAGAAGAAGAAGAAGAAGAAGGAGAAGGAGAAGGAGAAGGAGAAGGAGAAGGAGAAGGAGAAGGAGAAG
>BLBF01000101.1:3181576-3262673 GCA_015471245.1 Laticauda colubrina
AGAAGAAGAAGAAGTTGTCTATTATAGGCAATGTCTAAAACTTTTACAGGTTAAATCTGGTAGCCGTATCTGAACAGTTCCCACAACAAAAGTACAATAAATCTTGAGACAGGCAGATATATGACGCAACCGAGGCCAACATTTATGTTGCTAAGCAAGACATTTATTAAAGTGAGTTTGCCCCATTTTGCGACCTTTCTGGCCACAGTTGTTAAGTGAATCACCGCACTTGCTAAGTGCAACCATGCTAAGTTGACTTTGCAACCATCATAAACATGAGTCAATTTCCAAATCACTTAATTTTGATCATGTGAACATGGGGATGCTGCAACAGTTGTAAATGTGAAAAAGGGTCATAAATCCCTTTTTTCAACTTCAAACGGTCACTAAATGAAACTGTTGAAAGTCGAGAACTACCTGTGGTTGTGTTTGAGCTATTACAAATGGACCTTGTTAACATCCACCACACATAAAGTAACACACAACTCTATAGCCATTCCCTGCTTTCCCACTCTTTCCCTTTCTTTATTGGGTTACAAATTTCTTCAGCAAATTTATTCTTTACCATACTTCTCTAAAAGGTATATACAGGCAGTCCTCGACTTAAGAAAAGTTCATTTCATAACTGTTCAAAGTTACTATAACACTAGATTGACTTGTAACCGTTTTTCAGAGTTCTGTTTACCTTCCTTCATAACCTCAAAGACATTATCATTTAGCAGTCATGATTCCAGGACAGGGGTCTCCAAACTTGGCAAGACTTGTGGACTTCAACTCCCAGCTGGCTGGAGAATTCTGGGAGTTGAAATCCACAAATCTTAAAGTTGCCAAGTTTGGGGACCCCTGTTCTAGGAAAACCCAAAAGGAAACTGGATTTTGTTTTTCCTTGAAGAGGTTTCGCTTCTCATTCGTGAAGCTTCTTCTGAAGGTATCTATGGAGATTCTCAGTCATCCAGGTCATGTAGTCCCAAAGGTGTTTTTTAAAGAAGTACCTGGACTTTCTGGTTTTCCTTTGAAGACATCTTACTTCTCATCCAAGAAGCTTTTTCAGCTCTGACTGGCTGGTGGGGAAGGGAAGGATTTATACTCCTGTCAGATAGCTGATCATTTGCATTCTTTTAGAGAGTTGATGAGGCCACTTGGGGGTTTAGCTGTGTCTCCAGGGTCACCTGAGTGGTGCAAATGAAAGGTCTTCAAAGAAAAAACAGAAAGCCCAGTTGCCTCTTGAAAACGCCCCTTTGAGACTTCTTCTGAAGAAGTTTCTTGGATGAGAAGTGAAACATTTTCAAGGAAAAATGAAGTCCAGTTGCCTTTTGAAAAAGCACCTTTGGGACAACCATGACCTGGATGACTGAGAATCTCTATAGACATCCAGGAAAATATATCTATTGGATCAAAGAAGATGTTTATTGTTGACCAAATCATATTTATCTTTAGTGTGGAATCCAAGATAGTAGAACTGCATCTGAAAGTTGAAGAATGGGGAAAGAATGGGTTTTGAAGACCTCTATTGTCATCTTTTTGGTTTTGAGAAATTGTAGAAAACTAAACAGCAACAAGAAAGGAGCAGGTTAAATTTCAGCAGCTGCTGAAGCTCAGCGATGTAAGGCAAATTCAATCTGAATTCAATCCATTAAGAACATCTTGAAAAGTAGGTTGGAGAAGACAATCCATTCAAGCTTCTGAAGAGCCAGAATGAATGACAAGGGTTCAAGAACTGGGCTCAACATGGACTTCCAGTTTGGGCTTCTTCAGCGATGGACCAAAATTGCGATCGTGCACGGTTTTGATCCGTGGTTGCCACTGGAGCGCCCCAAGCCGCCCGGATTCGGAGCTGAAGCCACCCCGTAAAGGTAGCAAGGAAGGGGGAGCCGTCAGCGGGGTTGAGGAGAGCCGCATCTCTCCTCCTTGGCTGGCCATTACTCCCTTTCCCAAAGGCGGTTGCAGCGGTGGCCAGAAATGGCCACCTCAAAGAAGAACCCGACCAGACAAGATTGTGCAGGAGGAAGTTTAAAGGAAAAAGTTTGACTGACCGGGTTGAATGGAGAACATCTATTTAAGGTACCTGGAACCAGAATTTTAAAGACTAATATTCCTAAAAATGATTTTAAGCAGCGAAAAAGAAAGAGAAAGGAAACGAAATTGGCTTTTTTCCCCCTAACACTGACAATTTTAACTGACTTGGAACATTAAGAAGAAGAGATTCAAATAAGAAATTGATACTAATCCACTTTGACATTAATAGGCTATTTCTAGCTGAAAATAAAGTGTCAAAGGGATAAAGATTCTTGGATAATTTTAAAACTGTTTTTAAAAAAAGAAAGAAAGCAGCAGAGGGAAAAAGGAGAAAAGAGGGTGGAATCTGGAAAATGGAGGAGACCACCTGGAACTTAAAAAAAATTGACAGTGGAATTTTAACAAGGCTTGTAAAAGATACATTATAGCTGAAATTTTGTCACAAGATAACAAAGCTCTTAGAAAAAGAAAGTGAAAAAAGAAGCAAGAAACAGTTTTGGATTATTGGATGATTTCTGGATGGAGGATCCTAATGAAATAAAATAAAATCAATTGGGGGTTGTTTAAAAAATTTTTAAAATGGCATCACTCCTTGAAGAGTTAAAAATTAGACTGAAAGAACAAAAAGAAGAAGCACAAGAGGAAAAAGGATCTTTTGGCTTTGAATTTCAGTTTTTAGAAATGGAGATCTTGAACTATGAAAAACAATAAGAAACCCTGGCAGAACAAGAAAGGTGGGACAATGAAGAAGTTGTTTTTAATGACCAAGCAATTTTAAGCGGGGTAAAAAAGGGAAAGGGGGGGGGGAGGGAATTAAAAACTTAAGCACTGAAGCAACAACCAAAAAAAAAAAAAGAGTAATTTGAAAAGCAATCATAATATTAGGAAGAAGCAGAAGGGAGGATCACAGAAGGAAGAATCAGATAGAAAAGGGAATAAAAAGGGGAGGGAGAAGAAGAGAGGGAAAAGGGAAAGGAAAAGAAGCTACAAAAGACAGAAACAAGACACAGAGGTACAAGAAAACATACAATAAATGATTAAAGTGACAGAAAAAATTTCTATTGATGTGCAGTGGAATATTTGTTTGTAAAGCTCCTGTCACACAGCACCAATGGATGGAAAGAGGATGTAAAACGGAGAGAAACACTTGCCATCCGTTGGTTAACGCGATGCTTCCGTTCTGTACTCACTGCGTCCGTTTTTCTTCCTCTCTATCCGTCCAGCATCCGTCGACTGAGGTTCCATCCACTCAAAAAGTGTTGAGCTACACAAAACTTTCTGAGCAGAAAATGTATCCAACGCGTCCATTAGACACCTGCTACGCAAACGGGGAATATCCGTTATACGTCCATAGTCATCCGTTACACGTCTGCTATATCCGCTAGGCATCCGCTGCACATCCACACAACTCAAATCCGCTCCAGCGGAAAACGGACACAGGGAGGAAGCAAAACAGATGCGGAACGGACACGCAGCGTTAGTAGCATGGACGTAGAAAGGATGAAAGTGGATGCAGCTCACATACAAACTATTACAATGGAAAAAACGTTCGTATAGGGGACCTATCTCAGATATTTAGGATGTCTGCAGGATGCCTGGAGGATGCAAAAGGACACCTAGCGGAAAACCTATATTTCCTATAAAAAAGGGGAGGAACTCACCTGGATCTCACTTTCAGTCCAGCAGCCCTGCTGTGCAGAACTCTGCAGCCTTCATCTGACTCTTGCTCTTCCACAGCATCCAGTCATCTCCACCATGGATCGTCACACACTCCTTTTGGTAGCAACCATCGTTCTACAACAGTGCAAAGCCCTCTACAGGCTCTTCCACCTGTTCTACGGGAAGAAAAGGAGGCGGCCAAGAAGTGTCTGGGTCCGAAGATGGATCGCAAGAAGAGCAGAGTACGGACTGTATAACAAGCGGATGGTGGAGCTGAGGAACGAAGACCCTCATGCATTCCAGAACTTCATGAGGATGCCACCAGCCATGTTTGACAAAGTTGTGGAGCGGCTGAGACCCAGGTTGTCCAAGGCAAACACCAACTTCCGGCCCAGCCTGGACACTGGACTGAAGGTGGCACTGACTCTGCGCCACCTGGCCTCAGGGACCACCTACAGGAGCATGCAGTACACCTGGAGGGTGCCACACAACACCATCAGCATTGTGGTCAGAGAAGTGGTACACTTCCACTGAAGAAGGATGGAAGAAAGTTGCAGAGCAGTGGTATCAGAGGTGGAACTTCCCCCACACCGTTGGAGCCATAGATGGCAAACATGTGGCCTGCAAAGCTTCAGCCAAGTCAGGGTCCACTTATCACAACTACAAGGGCTTCTTCAGCATCATCCTCTTCGCCATGGTCGATGCTGACTACAAGTTCATGTACATCGATGCTTCAGGCAACGGGTCATCTTCAGATGCCCAGATATACAACGCCAGTCACCTCAAGGAGGGGCTGGAACGCAACCTCATCATGGGCTTCCCAGATCCAGACCCCCTGCCCAACGACACACAAGATGTGCCCTACTTCATTGTGGGGGATGACGCCTTCTCCCTCAGAACCTACCTCATGAAGCCCTATACTTCGAGACTCCTCACCCGTGAAGAGAGGATCTTCAACTACAGGCTATCCAGGGCAAGGCGGGTGGTGGAGAACGCCTTTGGCATCCTGGCCAACAGGTTTCAGGTACTTCTCACCACCATGCAGCATCGTCCAGAGACCATGAGGAGGATCATGGAAGCTTGCTGCATCCTGCACAATCTCATGCGCACCCGCTACCCAGTATTGCAGAACAGGCTCGTGGACCTCCAACAAGGCAATGGGGACATGGAGCCTGGGGAATGGAGGCAAGGGTGAAACCTGATAGACACTCAGGATGTGCAAGGCCCCAACAGAGCTTCACGTGAAGGGAAGAAGCAGCGCAACCTCCTGAGACACTGGTGCAACTCCCCAGCTGGAGCAGTGGAGTGGCAAGACAGGATGATAGATGATTAATGGATGCTTCCTTCAGCCTGTCTTATCACACTGATGAGATTGGGCAATGTATGTTGGGTGGGCCTACAATGAACAGGGCATTTAATAAAGAGTTGTGTTTATGTTGACATGTGTGGATGAATGATTACATTATTATTGATAATAAAGGGCCATAGGTGTGGCACCTGGGCGGGTGGACCATACAGTCCCACTATGCTTGCAATGGAGGTTTATCTATCCCACAGTTATTACCCATCCCAAAGGTATCCCTGCCCATCCCACAACTATTACCCATTCCACAGGTATCCCTGACCATCCCACTGCTATCCTTACCCACCCACAGCTATTACCCATCCCACAGGTATTACCCATCCCACAGGTATTTCTGCCCATCCCACTGCTATCCTTACCCATCCCACAAGCATGCAAAGGCTTAAACCATTTCTAAAAGTTTCCACCAAGACTTTATTGACAAAAATAAATGAAGCAAATGTGTGAAGCAAAGATAATCTTTATTAATAACAAGCTGTAAAAGAAAAATGACCCAAGTCAAGTGTCCAAAGCAAAAATAAAGTCAACAGGTAGCCACCCAGTCTCTGGCACTCTTCTCAGTCAGTCTGAGGCATTCCCATCGTCTCAGGGGTGAAGGGTCCAGGTGCTGTGGAGGTGGCTGCTGCTGGAGTGCTGGTCTGAAGCGCCACTGGGGTGCCTGACCCTGAGAGGACAACAGGGGACGGTGTGTTGAGGAAGCTCTCAGGCAGCTGGCTCAGTCCCGTGATGTTGAGAGCCCCTTCCTCCATGACATGGGGTGTCAGCCCCAATACCGATGACAGATGTACTGAGGCCAGGCTTGGCTCTGGGGTGGAGGAAGGAGCAGTGTAGTGGGGCTGTCTGGTCTGCAGCTGGGTGAGGACTGGCATTGGTGGCATCAGTGGCAGCAGTGGCACTGGTGGCGTCTGATGTACCTGTGCCTGGACTGGGAAGGGCTGCCTGTGCTGCTGGACTTCCTGGTAGCTGTATCCTTGGTAGGGGAGGGCCTGTGGAAAGCCTTGGAAGGGCAGTGACATCACCTGGGGTGGAGGAGCAGGCCTGGACTGGATGGGAGCAGGTTGATCTTGGTTTGGAGGGTTGTGAAGAAGATCGGAGATCCTCTCCTTCACCACCTGGTACTGGGGTTCCGCCATGTTCATGAGGGTCTGGTTGACATAGGTGAGGAAGGGCTTGCGGTTGGAGGATGGGGCGTCGGTGTGTACCAGCTGAGAGAGGATATCTATGCTGCTCCTGATGGTGTCTCTTATCTCCAGCAGGACAGTGTGGCTCTGCCCCTCCGGTCTGCCTCTCTGCCTTTCTGTGGAGGTGGAGCTGGGGGTGTATGCGGGTTGGGCTGTGGTGGAAGTGCCGTCTCCTTTCTCCCACTGCGTCAGGGGGTCCTCCATGCACTCCACCAAGGGTAGTACAGCTGTTGGGGGGTTCTCCATCATGGCATGCTCCACAGATACCTGCCTGGACACAGGAGCTGACTCTCTGCCAGAAGAAGACTGGCTCTCAGCAGGCTGCCTGAGAGAGAGGGTTGTTAGAGGGGCTGCTCCTCGGTGGCGGATCTCACCCTCCAGGAAACTGCACTTGGCCATCACGTAGCTCTCTCTGTCCATCAGCTTGACCGCGGCTTGGCCAGATTTCTTGAGGTGCAGCTTCCCGTACCAGGTGTGCATGTGCTTCCATCAGCCGAGGAGCACCTCCGAAGTGTAGCCCAGGCTCTCCGCCTTCTCTCTCCAAGCAGCCTGCTTCCTCTTGGTGTCTCGATAGAGCCTGTGTCCCTTCCACCAAAGATATTCATTCTCCCTCAGCCACTCCAGCACCTCCTCCTCATCTTCCTTTGTATTGCCTCCTCTCCCGTTCACGCGTCTGCCCCTTTCTCCCTTTGGCAGGGCCATATGGGCCCTCATCAGAAGGGCTTCGAGGTTGTAGGGGCTGCTCCTCCACACCACCACCAGCAGCTGCAGGAACAACAACAGTAGCAGCAAAAGCAGCACCAGCAGCACCAGCAGCACCAGCAGCACCAGCAGGACCAGGAGCAGTGCCAGCAGAGTAAGCACCAGCAGAAGCACCAGCACCAGGAGCAGCATCAGCAGAAGCACCACCACCAGAAGCAGCATCAGCAGAAGCACCACCTCCAGAAGCAGCATCAGCAGAAGCCCCAGCACCAGAAGATCGAGCCCGGGCAGCAGAAGCCCCAGCAGAAGCAGAGTCAGGGCCAGGGGGAGGGAGGGTGGCCCTGTCCCTCTTGCAACAGCTGGCAGCAGATGGCAGAGGCTACCATTTCTTCCCCATGGTTGTTGGGTTGCTGGCTGGGTGGCTGGCTGGTTGGCAAGCTATGTCTGGAAGCAGGTCTTTCCTCTGAATGGTGACCTGCTTGGGAGCTGCTTCCCTTTATGTCCGCGGGGCTGACGCAGTGCATCCTCCCCGCATGCGCAGTGAATGCTAGGCATCCGGTAGGCATCCGCTAGGCATCCGCTAGGCATCCGCTAGGCTTCCGCTCTGCATCCGCTCTGCATCCGCTCTTTCCGTTCCGAATCCGCTTTGCTGTGCTCCCCCAGAAGCCTTACGGATGTGCCATCCGCTCCCATCTGCTTCCATCCACTAGGCTTCCATGGAGTATCCGCTTTCCATCCATCCTGCGTCCTCCCCCCGTCCGTTCCTTTCCATGTTGTCCTCTCTGGTTATGCAAATTCGGGGCACTTTTGAGAGCGGATAACAACGGATGGAACATTTTGCTCGTCCGCTGTGTCCTTTTTACAAACCTTTTGCATCCGTCGGCCAGTGTGACAGGGCCTTTAGGGATACAATCAAGATCAAGGGAAGTACTAATACCACTCTATAAAACCGCATCCAGGTTTGGTAACCACATTATAAAAAAGATGTTGAGATTCTAGAAAAGAGAAGAACAACCAGGTTGATTAGGGAACTGGAGACTAAAACTTATGAAGAACGGTTATGGGAACTGGATATGGCTAGTCTAGTGAAGAGAAGAAGCAGGGGAGACATGATAGCAGTCTTCCAATATTTGAGAGGTGCCACAGAGAGGAAGGGGTCAAGCTATTTTCTAAAGCACCCGGAGGCCAGACAAGGAATAATGGGTGGAAACTGAACAAGGAGAGATATAGCCTGGAAATAAGGAGAAATTTTTAGACAGTGAGGACAATCAACCAATGGAACAGAAGTTGCCTTCAGAAGTTGTGGGAGTTTCATCACTGGAGGCTTTCAAGAAGAGATAGCGTCTTCTGCTTGGGCAGGAGGTTGGACTAGATGACCTACAAGGTCCCTTCCAGCTGAGTATCTGTTATCTGAATTCAGAGGAAAAAGGCTATAAGGGACTTACTCAGAAATTGATTTCTGGCGGGTTTGAGAGAAACCTATTCAAAATGGATGAATGATGTCAGATTTAGGTGACTCCATCGTTCAAATGATAACAAGGCTTTCTACCCTGAAAGGCATGGATGCTTAGATTGTATTATAAGGCATAGTGAATATAGGTTTGTGTGTTCTAAGTTTTTTTAATGAACAGGGGTGTAATTGTTTTCTATTGCAGCTTGCATGAGTCACAGAAAAAAATAATTTCCAAATATTTGTTTGTTGTTGCCTAGCTGGTAATTAACTTGGCAGAAGTAGGAAAACAAGCATTACTGATTTATTAATTTATCTGTGCTGAGGATTTCATATAAATTAATAAGAAGGAAGGAACAGGGAGAGAGGGAAAGGATGGAAGATGGAAAGAAAGGAAAGAGGGAGAGATGAAGGGAGGGAAAAGGAGGAAGGGAAGGAAGAGAACAAGGGAAGAAGGAAGGATAAAAATAAGGAAGGATGGGAGGGAGGGAGGGAAGGAAGCAGAAAAAGGAGGAAAGAGGAAGGAAGGAAAAAAGGAAGGAAGAGAACAAGGGAGGGAGAGAAAGAGGAAGGAATGAAAGAAAGAAAAGAAGGAAGGAAGGAGGAAAGGAAAGAAGGAAAGAGGAAAGGAAGGAAGAAAGAAAAAGGGAGGAAGGAGAAAGGAAGAGAATGAGGGAGGAAAGGAGAAATTGATAAAAAAAAAAAGGAAAGAAAAGAGAGGGAAGAGGGAAAGAAGGAAGGAACGGAAAAGGAGTGAGAAAAGAAAGGAGGGAGGGAGGAAGAAAGGAAGAGAAGGAGGGAGGGAGGAATAAAGGGAGGAGGAAGGGAGGAAGGCAGAAAATAGGAAATGAAAAAGAGGGAGGACAGAAAGAAAGAAGGAAACAGAGAGGAAAGAAGGAAGAAAAGAGGAAAAGCACAAATGGAGGGAGGAAAAAGAAGAAAATAAGGGAGGGAGCAAAGGAGGGAGGAAAGAAAGAAAAAAGGATGGAGAGATGGAGGAAAGGAAAGAAATGCAAGAAAAGAAAACACAAAAAGAATAAAAGTTATGAGATAATGATAACTTTCTCTCTCTTTAAGAGAGATTAAACCATCTATCTCACAACTACTATTCATTTCCTGATGTCAAACCTTAAATGTTGGATACCACGTGGAGCCTCTCCAGCCAAACAAGGGAGTCAGAAAAACAAAATAAATCCCAAGACCCTCCCACAAAGCGTCCTAAACTGTTAGGCCAAAGCCTTTCCAACGGCAGGCCTGGAAGTTCCAAGCTGGAGAAGAAGCAGCTGTAACTATTGTCCTTGACTAAACATCTTATTCTTCCTTTGCTTAATCATTGTTTTGACCTAAATGATCCCACTTTTCTATTGTTTGGCATAGGGGCCAGCCAGTTTTGCAAGAAAGACAAGGTGAGCAAAATTAATGGAGCATTTTATCAATATTGCAATAATGACTATTGTGGTTGTGTTGTTTTGTGCCCTGCTCCTTAAAATCCCCAGTCTGGAAAGGCCCAAAGTTTCTACTGAAATTTGAAATGGAAGAAGAACAAGTGAAAGAGTGTATGATTAAATGTGCTGAGATCTTTGGTTACGATATAGAGATTGAATGGAAAAATATTTTATTTATCCGTATCCCGCCTTTATTATTTTTGCAAATTACTCATGGCAATGAACAGTATATATCCTAGACACTTTCCTCCTCCTATTTTGCCCCCCCCACACAAACAATAACCTTGAGAAGTGGGTTGGACTGAGACAGAGACTGGATTGGGGCAAAGTTGTCTTTCCTGGCTAAGCAGAACTTGAACTCACAGCCTCCCACTTTCACCATTAGACCAATATGTGGCCAGAGGTCTGAAATTCACATTTAATTTAAAATAGAACTGACAAAATGGTGGACTGTTAGGATATGAAAACAGAAAAAGAAACTTTCTAGAAAGTACTTCAACTTTCTATAGAATGTACTTCAAAATTTAAGTTGGAAATGTGTAAACATGAAAGGATCATTTTATCATGCTGAGTGGACTTGTGAAAAGGCCAGGGAAATTTGGGTTTCAAACCCAGACAGTGAAACACATTTTTTTTCAAGATTAATATTCAACTGAAACCAGATTTTAGAATTTTAGTTTTTAGTTTATTGTTACTGCACCTCGTACAACAAAATCAAACACCATCTTCAGTGCACATCATGACCATGACCATGACCATGAAAATAAACACAAACACACATCCTTCACCCTCCACACATTGAACCAAAAAACCCCAACACTGCACTATACAGCAGAATTCAAAAAAACTACTGCCCTGGGATAGAAACTGGTATTTTTCTTGCTGATACAGTTGGACAGACAACTGGAAAAGATTTACGAGTGATTAATTTTGTGTATGGCTACTGCAGTGAGATATTTATTTATTTCTAAAATTTATAAGCCAAGCTTACAATATCATATTATTGTACTTGTAATGTAAGATTATTGGATGAATTAAAAACAGGAAGGCTCTGAAACAACCACAAGGAAGGAATAGTTGCTGAAGATGACAGAATGTGTAGAGAGGGCAAAAATTGTTTGATTAAGGAACCCTTTATGGACTTTTTGCTGAAAACTAGAGGAAAAAATGAACTTGTCATTGATGGGTTTGATGCTTAGAAAGGGTAGAATATGGAAAGAAATGTGTCATGTTGTAGCATTGCAGAGAGAGGATAAAATATACAGTAAATACACTTATAAAGGTTATAAAGAAGATCAGAAGTCAGTCTGTCTTTCTTTCCTTCCTTCCTCCCTTCTTCCCTCCCTCTCATCCTTCCTTCCTTATCACTTTTGCTTTGCATTACTTTTTATTAATTTATTTATTTGATATTAAAAATAAAATAGGAGCTGGGAGCAGGAGATAAGGCCAGGAAAAGAGGTAATATCACCCACCCACCCAACTCTATCAAATTGTTGCTAGGAGGAAGGATAATTAAGAGACAAGAATAGGGGCCCCAGGTATATGAACATTACATATATTATTACTCATGGTTTTAATTTATCTTTAGGTCTTACTATATTTGTTTTTCTGGTATGTGTGTATGTATTTTACCACATCTGGCCTTATGGCTGAAATAATTTGACTTGTTTTTATTTGATTCTGTTTTTGAAAGAAAAGGAAGGCACACTATTTTAGGGTACCTTTTTTCGTGTCTGTGACAAAAATTACAGAGAAAAACTAAAAAAACAATTACTTCGGCCTACACGTGTATGAAACTAATTTTCCAGCCTCCGAAAGACTGGTTTTTCAATCAACGTGTTTTTCTAACAAATGTTTATTTTCTAGAATATATACGAGTGATAATACGGAATCGCCAATCAGAACATTTTCAAATTTCATCCAAAAATGTATGACAGGTTATGATTGGCCAAGATTGGCAGATAGGGTGATCCTACATCTGAAGGGGCCAGATCGAAACTATATACTAGAATCATGAAATAGATTAATTAAGGGGCTGGATCAAAACCATTTGCTAGAATCAGGAAATCAATTAATTAACATAGTTCTAGTTGATGGACGAAGGAAAGAAAGAAAGAAACAATGAACAGAGTCACAATTCACATAATTTTTTTGTGGGTTCACCTATTCATCCATGAGATTTACATCTCACCTGGCCGTATTTCGGTGCTTGCGGCCACCACAGTCATATGATAGAAATTTACTCCATTTATTCCACAAAATAATGTTTATTTCTTATTTCCAACAAAAACAACAACAACCCCATAGCGAATAATGGATTTGCTTAATGGCTACTATCTTTGCTTTACAATACTGCATTTGCTTAAGGACTTCCTTAAGCAAAAAAAAAAAAAGTGAAATTTGGCATGAATGGTCATGTGATTTCCCGCTTTACGACTTTCATGACTTAAGGCATAAAATTACAGGCTTAATTACAGTTGTAAGTCGAGGATTACCTCTATTAAAAAAATGTCTTCTACAGCTCTTTTTCTGAATTTTTTTCATAACCAAACTGGACTTGCTTTTGATTCTTTTTGCTGCTTTATTTTATTTGACATTTGACTGGAGGTTTGGTTATCATTGTGGGTCCAGTGTTGGTTAAATTGCAAAGAACAATGAATGAAACATAACAGAGGTAGTATTCAGCAGATTCTGACCAGTTCTGGAGAACCGGTAGAGGAAATTTTGAGTAGTTTGGAAAACCGGCAAATACCACCTATGACTGCCCGCCCCCAATCTATTCTCTGCCTCCCAAGTCCCAGCTGATTGGCTGGGTCTCCCTTTGTTGCCCTGCACAGGAGAATGGAGAATGGAGCTGGAAAGCAGGTTCGTGGGTTGGGGAGGGAATGTGGATTTTACAATATCCTTCCCATGCCACCCCCACCAAGCCACCCCCACCAAGCCACACCCACAGAACCAGTAGCAAAACAATTTGAATCCCGCTACTGAAACATGACAATTGACAATGCCTGTCTTACGATTTTGCCCCAAATTTGCATAAGCAGAGCGGACAACAACGGAAAGGAACGGACGGGGAGAGGATGTAGCCAGGATGTAAAGCGGATGCTCCATGGAAGCCTAGCGGATGGAAGCGAATGGAAGCCGATGGCACATCCGCATGGCTTCCAGGGGAGCACAGCGAAGCGGACGCGCAGCGGAAGGAATGGATGCCGAGCGGATGCTGAGTGGATACAACAGATGCATCATGGAAGCCTAGCGGATGCCAAGCGGATGCCAAGCGTTCACTGCGCATGTGGGGAGGATGCATTGCATCAGCCCCGCGGATATAAAGGGATGCAGCTCGCAAGCAGGTCACCATTCAGAGGAAAGACCTGCTGTCAGACACATCTCCAGCCAACAATCAAAGAGAAGAAGAGGAAGCCTGTGCCATCTGCTGCCAGCCCTGGCAAGAAGGACAGGGCCACCATCCCACCCCCTGGCCCTGACTCTGCTTCTGCTGGGGCTTCTGCTGCTCGGGCTAACTCTTCTGGTGCTGGGGCTTCTGCTGGCGCTGCTCCTGGTGCTGGTGCTTCTGCTGGTGCTTACTCTGCTGGTGCTGCTCCTGGTCCTGCTGGTGCTGCTGGTGCTGACTCTGCTGGTGCTGATCCTGATCCTGCTGGTGCTGCTGGTGCTTACTCTGCTGCTGGTGCTCCTGGTCCTGCTGGTGCTCCTGGTGCTGCTGGTGCTGCTTTTGCTGCTGCTGCTGTTGCTGCTGCTGCTGGTGGTGGTGTGGTGGACCAGCCCCTAGAACCTCAAAGCCCTACTGATCAGGGCCCAGAAGGCCCTGCCAGAGGGAGGAAGAGGCATACGCGATAAAGGGAAAGGAGGCAATACTCCATCGAAGAGGAACATGAGGATGAGGTGCTCGAATGGCTGAGGGAGAACGAGTATCTATGGCGGAAGGGACACAGGCTCTATCAAGACACCAAAAGGAAGCAAGCTGCTTGGAGAGAGTAGGTGGAGAGTCTGGGCTACACTTCGGAGGTCCTCCTCGGGTGATGGAAGCACATGCACACCTGGTACGGGAAGCTGCACCTCAAGAAATCTGTCCAGGCCACAGTCAAGCTCACCGACCGGGAGACCTATGTGATGTCCAAGTGCAGCTTCTTGGAGGGTGAGATCCACCACCGAGGAGCAGCCTCTCTGACAACCCTCTCTCTCAGGCAGCCCACAGAGAGCCAGTCCTCTTCTGGCCAAGAGTCAGCTCCTGTGTCCAGGCAGGTATCTGTGGAGCGTGCCACGACGGAGACCCCCCCAACAGCTGCACTCCCCGTGGCGGAGCGCGTGGAGGACCCCCTGACGCAGTGGGAGCAAGGAGAGGGCACTGCCACCAGAGACCAACCTACATCCACCCCCAACTCCACCTCCACAGAAAGCAGGCAGATAGGCAGACCGGAGGGGCAGAGCCACACTGTCCTGTTGGAGATCAGGGACACCATCAAAAGCAGCATAGATCTCCTCTCTCAGCTGGTACACACCGATATACCATCCTCAAACTGCAAGCCCTTCCTCACCTACATCAACCAGACCCTCATGGACATGTCCGAATCACAGTACCAGGTGATAAAGGAGAGGATCTCTGGTCTTCTGCACAACCCTCCAGGCCCAGCTGAACCTGCTCCGACCCAGTCCAGGTCTGCTCCTTCACCCCAGGTGATGTCACAGCCCTTCCAAGGCTTTCCACAGGCCCTCACCTACCAAGGCAATGGCTACCAGGAGTTCCAGCAGCACAGGCAGCCCTTCCCAGTCCAGGCACAGATTCATCAGACGCCACTGGTGCCACTGATGTCACCAACGCCACAGATGCCACCGATGCCACCCACGCCACAGGTGCCACCCACGCCACAGATGTCACCCACACCTCACCTTGCTCACCTGCAGACCAGACAGCCCCACTACACTCTTCCTTCCTCCACTCCACAGCCAAGCCCGGCCTCAGAACATCTGTCATCGGTCTTGGGACTGACACCCCATGTCCTGGAGGAAGGGGCTCTCAACATCACAGGACTGAGCCAGCTCTCTGAGAGCTTCTTCCACACACCATCCCCTTTTTCCTCTTGGGGCCAGGAACCCCAATGGCGCCTCAGACCAGCACTCCAGCAGCAGCCACCTCCACAGCACCTGGACCCTTCACCCCTGATACAATGGGCACGCCTCAGAGTGACTGAGAAGAGTGCCAGAGTCTGGGTTGCTATCTGTTGACTTTATCTTTGCTTGGGACACTTTACTTGGGTCATTTTACAGTTTGTTATTAATAAAGATTATCTTTGCTTCACACACTTGGTTCAGTTCTTTTAGTCAATAAAGTCTTAGTGGAATCTTTTAGAAATGGTTTAAGCCTTTGCATGCTTGTGGGATGGGTAAGGATAGCGGTGGGATGGGCAGGTATACCTGTGGGATGCGCAGAGATACCTTTCGGATGGGTAATAGGTGTGGGATAGATAAGCCTCCAGTGCAAGCAGAGTGGGACCGTATGATCCACCCTCCCAGGTGCCACACCTATGGCCCTTTATTATCAAAAACAATGTAATCATTCATCCACACATTTCAACATAAACACAACTCTTTATTAAATGCCCTGTTCATTGTAGGGCCACTCAACATACATGGCACAATCTCATCAGTGTGATGAGACAGGCTGAAGGAAGCATCCATTAAGCATCTACCATCCTGTCTTGCCACTCCACTGCTCCTGCTGGGGAGTTACACCAGTGTTTCAGTAGGTTGCGCTGCTTCTTCCCTTCACGTGAAACTCTGTTGGGGCCTTGCACAGCCACAGTATCTATCAGGTTTCGCCCTTGCCTCCATTCACCAGGCTCCATGACCCCATTGCCTTGTTGGAGGTCCACGAGCCTGTTCGGCAACACTGGGTAGCGGCTGCGCATGAGATTGTGCAGAATGCAGCAAGCTTCCACGATGTTCCTCACGTTCTCTGGGTGATGCTGCATGGTGGTGAGAAGTATCTGGAACCTTTGGCCAGGATGCCAAAGGCGTTCTCCACCACCCGCCTTGCCCTGGACAGCCTGTAGTTGAAGATCCTCTCTTCACGGGTGAGGCATCTGGAGGTGTAGGGCTTCATGTGGTAGGTTCTGAGGGAGAAGGCGTCATCCCCCACGATGAAGTAGGACACATCTTGTGTGTCGTTGGGCAGGGGGTCTGGATCTGGGAAGCCCATGATGAGGTTGCGTTCCAGCCCCTCCTTGAGGTGACTGGCCTTGTATACCTGGGCATCTGAAGATGACCCGTTGCCTGAAGCATCGATGTACATGAACTTGTAGTCAGCATCGACCATGGCGAAGAGGATGATGCTGAAGAAGCCCTTGTAGTTGTGATAAGTGGACCCTGACTTGGCTGGAGCTTTGTAGGCCACGTGCTTGCCATCTATGGCTCCAATGGTGTGGGGAAAGTTCCACTTCTGATACCACTGCTCTGCAACTTTCTTCCATCCTTCTTCAGTGGAGGGGCACTGGAGGAGCTCCTCCAGGTATTCTTCGATGATGGCCTGCACCACTTCTCTGACCACAATGCTGATGGTGTTGTGTGGCACCCTCCAGGTGTACTGCATGCTCCTGTAGGTGGTCCCTGAGGCCAGGTGGCGCAGAGTCAGTGCCACCTTCAGTCCAGGGTCCAGGCTGGGCCGGAAGTTGGTGTTTGCCTTGGACAACCTGGGTCTCAGCCGCTCCACAACTTCGTCAAACATGGCTGGTGGCATCCTCATGAAGTTCTGGAATGCATGAGGGTCTTCGTTCCTCAGCTCCACCATCCGCTTGTTATACAGTCCGTACTCTGCTCTTCTTGCGATCCATCTTCGGACCCAGACACTTCTTGGACTCCTCCTTTTCTTCACGTAGAATAGGTGAAAGAGCCTGTAGATGGCTTCGCACTGTTGTAGAATGGTGGTTGCTACCAAAAGGAGTGTGTGACGATCCATGGTGGAGATGACTGGATGCTGTGGAAGAGGAAGAACCAGATGAAGGCTGAAGAGGTCTGCATCGCAGGGCTGCTGGACTGAAAGTGAGATCCAGGTGATTTCCTCCCCCTTTTTATAGGAAATATAGTTTTTCCCTAGGTGTCCTTTTGCATCCTCTAGACATCTTGCAGACATCCTAAATATCCGAGATATGTCCCCTATACGAACGTTTTTTCCATTTTAATGCTTTGTATGCGAGCTGCATCCACTTTCATCTTTTCTATGTCCGTGCTACTAACGCTGCGTGTCCGTTCTATGTCCGTTTCGATTCCTCCCTGTGTCCGTTTTCTGCTGGAGCAGATGCGAGTTGCGCGGATGCTCAGCGTATGCCTAGCGGATATAGCGGACACGCAACAGATGACGACAGACATATAACAGATGTTCCCCGTATGCGTAGCGGATGTAGAACGGACGCGTTGCATACATTTTCCGCTCAAAATGTTTTGTGCAGCTCAAAACTTTTTGAGCGGATGAAATGTCAATAGACGGATGCTGGACGGATAGAGAGTATGAAAAACGGATGCAGTGAGTACAGAACAGATGCATCGCGTTAACTAACGGATGGCTAGTGTTTCTCTCCATTTTACATCCTCTTTCCATCCGTTGGTGCTTTGTGACAGGGGCTTTAAGAAAGTTCAAAACATTCTCAAAGATCCATCTCATTCTAGGAATCCTTTTTTTTTTAACTATTACCACCTGGCAGACAGGATACAAGATAATAAAAACAAGCACAAATAGGCTGAAAAACAGCTTCTGTCACAGGGCAGGAGCTCTTTTGAATTCTGCTGTGTAGTGCAGTGTTGGTATGGTGTCGGGGGGTTTCGCTTCAATGTGTGGAGGGTGAAGGATTATTTGTGTTTATTTTCATGGTCATGATGTGCACTGAAGATGGTGTTTGATTTTGTTATAGGAAATGCAATGATAAACTTAACTAAACTAAACATTTTCTATTCTATATGATTCTACTCTACTCTCTCTTATTCTATTCTATCAGAGAAGATACTCTCTCAAACAATCCTTATTTTTGATTAATTCATGTTTTCTGTACAATTTTTGTGTCTCCAAAGAGCCTAATTTTCTGAGAGTGACTGCATTAGAAGAATGAAAATTCCTTCTATCATGTTCACCAACATATGTCCGAGAAAGCAGAAATTAGCAGTGGTCATTTTCTTATTCATTGGCGGCATCATTCTGTTATGGGAGAAATTCAAACAGTGAGTACTGTTTATGACTATGTATTTCTTTGAGCAAACTGGGTAGGAAGCCCCATTTTTTTTTTAATTAGACATTTTCAGTGTAAGTACTACAGATAGTCCTTGATTTACAACAGTTCCTTTAGGGACCATTCGAAGTTACAATGGGACTGAAAACAGTAACAAGACTTTTTTTCACCTTTCGACTACTGCAGGAGCCCCCTGTGGTCACGTGACCAAAATTCCAACACTTGACAACTGATTCATATTTATGACTATTGCAGTGTCCCAGGGTCATGTGATCCCCTATTGTGACCTTCTGACAAGCAAAGTCCATGGGGAAGCCTGATTACTTAACGATGTTACCAACTTAACAGTTTCAGGGATTCACTGAATAACCATGACAAAACAGATCATGAAATGCAGCCAAATTTACTTAACCAATGTCTCATTTACCAACAGAAATCTTGGGCTCAATTGTGGTCATACATTGAGGTTGCGTGATCACCCCCCCTTTTGTGACCTTCCAACAAGCAACATCAATGGGGAAGCCAGATCCGCTTAACAACTATGTTACTAAGTTAACAGCTGCCAGCTTCACTTAACAGCTGTGGCAAGGAAGATCATAAAACAGGACAAAGCTCACTTAGCAAATGTTTCGTTTAGCGGTGGAAATTTGGGGCTCAGTTGTGGTCGTAAGTCCAAGGACTACCTGTATTAATATAAGAGTCAAGGTTGTGTTTTTTGAGGTTTGACCAGTGGTGCGATTCCGAATTGCCCTCAAGTGAGGCAACTTTTTTTTTTGTTTTAGCTCAGGCATGGCAATCTGAGCTGAGCTGAGGCATGGCAATCTGAGCTGAGCTGAGGCATGGCAATCTGCTGTGCCACGCGAATCAGCTGAGCTAAAAATCAATGGAATAAAGAACGGGAAAGAGCAGAGGTGGGTGGGTGGGGCCAGCCAGAGATGGTATTTGCTGGTTCTCGGAACTAAGTCAAAATTTCCACTACCGGTACACCAAAACTGGTCCAAACCAGTTGAATACCACCTCTGGGTGTGACATATAACAGATTACTCATTCGATCATAGTTTGAAGGGTTTGCTTGATCTCTAGGACAAATTCTTCCCCATCTGCGGAACTGTCCTTGGTTAAATCCAAAAGGCATTTACTTTCAGAGGCCTCCTCATTTAGCAATTATATCCATTCTTAAAACTTCTGTTGCTGTTTAAATGACAAGGGCAAGAGGTGAGGAATGGATTCTTCAGTTCAGGGATGGGATTCAAATTTTTGAACAACCGGTTCTGTGGGCATGGCTAGGTGGGTGTGACTAGATGGGCGTGGCCATGTGAATGGGTGGATGTGGCTTCTTTGCAGCATTCTCCCCCAATTTTTTTTTGCCTCGGCCTCAGGAAAGCCTCCTTGGGGGAGAGTTTTTGCTCCCAGAAGCCTTCTTTGGGGTCCAGGGAAGCAAAAAATAAAGTGCAGAGGGGATGCACAGCACACACTCGTTTCCCCCACCATGCTCCTTTTTGCCTTCTGGGCCTCAGGGAAGCCACCTGGGTGAAGCAGTAAGACAGCAATGGGGATCCCAGCACAGCTGATCATCAGAACAGCTGATCATCAGGAGGGGAAAAAACAAGAAATACCATAAAGAGTGACTGGGCAGGGGAGAACGCAGACAGCGATGTTGAGTTATGCACACGTTATTGGGCATGCACGATAAGCACTGACTGGGCAGAGAGGGGAGGGGGCAGCCAGGGGCACTATTTGCTGGTTTACCAAACTGTGCAGAATCATAACAACCGATTCTATTGAACCAATCTGAATCAGTAGAATCCCACCTACTGCTTCAATTCAATTCAGTTCAGTTAATCTCCCTTTCCTCTATCCTTTCTAGAAGAGAATTCCAGTTAAACAAAAAAATTACAGGAGAGAAAGTGAATCAGGTTTTAAAAACAATGTCTTCCTTAGAAAGGTGAGTTTGTGGGTGACGGTTTTCCAGCCCTGTTGAACGAATTCCCTAAAATTATTTGTTTATTTGCTTTAACATTTACTTATTTATTGGACAGATATAGCCACCTATTTGAAACCTTGCAGAGGAATTCTGGGAGTTGAAGTCCAACACTGGATCTGAACCAACACTGTTTTAAGAGTCTTAATTAGGTTGGAATTGTCCCCATTCAAATTAAGTTTCGTAAATAGAAATTATTTAAATTATTTCAAAATTATTTATTGGAGTATAGTTGGTGATATGTGGAAACATTTAACCCATTTGCAAGAGTTCTCGATTATGTTATATATTAGTTCAACTCTTAAATGAACAAATATATAAATGTAATATAGATTTAGTTGCTTTAGCTCACTGGTCGCCAACCAGTGGCCCATGGGCTATGGGCCTTGTGAAAATTCTGGTGGTCCTCAGAGAAATGTCACTCCCAAATCACCCCCCAAAGCAATTAATCCAGGCTGCACAGGAATACAAGTCTGCATAGCCCACATGGCCTGTGGGAACACAAGGCTTGTGTCACTTGCACTGTGAACAACATGAGGTAGTGAATGGAGGGGGAAAAGGGCAGTGGGGGAGAACTTGCCCCATGCACCCCAAGCATCTCACCTGGCCACCAGACTGCTTCTTTTTGCTTCTTCTACTTTTGGCTGCATGCAAGAAAAGCAGCAAAAGTCTTTCTTTCTCTCCCCCAAACACCACCAGAAATGAGTCTTTGGGACCCTGCAAGGCAATCTGCTCCAAGAGGCTGCGTCGGCACGACAAATCTCACAAAGACTCATTCCTGGCGAAGTTTGGGGGAGAGAAAGAAAGACTTCTACTGCTTCTGCTGCTTTCCTTGCATAAAGCCTAAAGTCTCTCCCTACTGCCCCCCCGAGAATGGAATTGGAGATGGTATCCTGCAATCCCAAATAAAGAATGATTGATTGGTAGGAAAACGGGGTGGGGAATTTTCCTGCAGATTTTTGGGGAGATTTTCCCAGGGTCTCTGGTCTGTGGAATTTAAAATTATGAGTTTGGTGGTCCCTGAGGTCCAAAAGATTGGCAACCCCTGCTTTAGCTGATTCTGGCCCAGTTACAGATAAATGTCATATTTCTTCAAGATAGTATTAAGTGCAATATTACCTTTTTGTTATTAAACAGATACAGCATTAGTTTCATTTCATTTTTTCTACATATTTGATAAAATCCATGAGCAATGGTCATTTAGGATGCCTTAAAATCATGGCTATATTACCACTTATTCTTCATAGAAAATATTTAAAAATAAAATAAGGAATTTTTTTGGGAAAAGTTAAGGAATTGGTATGAGTTTGGGTGTACACACACATATGCAAACAGAGAATCACACAGCTACACAGTAGATAGTAAGGGAATAGGAAGGTAGATAGAGATGAATCAGATTGGATTGAATTAGACTAGACATAGCAATAGAAATAGTGTTATATGCCGTTTTAAAGTGCTTTACAGACCTCTCTAAGTGGTTTACAGAGTCAGAATCAATGACGGGATTCATTTATTTTTACTACCAGTTCTATGGGCGTGGCTTGGTGGGCATGGCAGGGGAACAATACTGTAAAATCTCCAGTCAAAGGTGGTATTTGCCAGTTCTCCCAACTACTCAAAATTTCCGCTACCAGTTTCCCAGAACTGGTCAGAACCTGTTGAATACCACCTCTGGTCAGAATATTGCCCGCAACAATTTGGGTCTTCATTTTACCCAGCTCGGAAGGATGGAAGGCTGAGTCAGTCTTGAGCCTGGTGAGATTTGATCTGCCAAATTTCAGGCAGCTGGCAGTCAGCAGAAGTTGCCTGCAGTACTGCATTCTAAGCATTGCGCCACAGTGACTCTTAAGATGAACAGGGTGGAATAAATTGTATGCTCCAAGAAGGTAGAAAACTGAGTCTATCTTGAGCCGGTCAGGATTGAACTCCTGGCAGTGGGCAGAGTTAACCTGCAATACTGCATTCTAACCACTGCATCGCCACTTAGGCTCTTAAGACAAACAGCGTACAATAAATTGTATGTTCTACACCAAATCTTGATAAGCTGAGATCAAATGCGTAGAAGGCTTGCAACAATTGGGGGAAAAAGAGGAACAAGATAGTTGGGAAATAGATCAGAAATTAAAGAAGTAGGGAAAGAGAAAAAAGTGAGATGCAAGAAAATAAAGATAGTAGAGAGAAAGAACTGATAACTTGGAATCAAGTAGATAATATTTTAAAAGCTTATAACAATAGAGAGAGGAAAAAGGAATCTCTTCAAAAAAGGAAAAGTTCAGAGAAAAAAAAACAAAAATCTCTTCAAAAAAAAAATATGGTGTTTAAAAGATGCAGCAAAAAGAGATAAAGGACAAGTCAAAAGGAGTATTTAGCGGGCATAAAACATTATTAAAAACTATAAGTTTCCAAGCAAGAGAAAGAAAAAGGTGGTTGAAAAGTTAATAGATGATGGAACTCCAACGAGACCAAGAGATGATGGATAGCAATAAAATGGTATAATGGAAAAATAGAAAATATAAATAGGGAAAACAGTAGCATATATACAAATTGAAAAATAGAATTTAGTTTATTTAAAAATAAGTTAAGGATAGAAGGTGGAAGTTTAGGATTAGGGAATTTAACTATTATTAATATTTATAGTGTGTTAAAATGTATTGTGAATTTCAAACTTCTTAAGGATTAGAAATTGTGAGGAATTGGAAATGTATTCCCAGGATTGATTGAATACTGCTAATATTTGGATTGATTAGTAGTGTTGGATATTTGGGATATTGAAAGCATGGTGAAAAAAGGAGTAATTTTTAAAATATCAAATATAAGATAAGGGATAATAAATAATGGAGAAAAGAAATGTGGATTACAGGCAACTGACTACGATAATGTCTGAGAGACTAAAAAGAATATTTAGTAGATTCATCCATCCTGACCAGAACGGCTTTCTTCCGTATAGGCAGATGAAGACCACAACAAGGATAATTTTGTACGTTTTAGAATTCTATGAATGCACCCAAATAGAAACAGTGGCACTGATGTTTCAGTGCAAGAAGGCCTTTGACAATTTGAATTGAGATTTCTTATAAATCAACTGATTGATATGAAATTTGGTGAAAACTTTCTGGGATTTATCAAAACAATCCAAAAAACACAAACAGCAAAATAATAATGGAGAAACTACGGATAGCATAAAGATAAGTAAGGAGGTGAGGCAAGGATGTCCCCTGGTTGCAGGAAATTATGAAACTCAGACCTTGGAATCCAAAAATAAGTTGTTTTTATTTGCACAAACAGGTTCAGAGTATTTTAGTGAGAGTCACTTCTGAACAAATTTCTTATAGAACAGCACTTTAGAAGGGGCAAAACACAGAAATATAACTTGTCAGTCATTCATTGGTTACTTGAAACACAGCTTTCCCCTCCCCTGCTGCTAGGCTAGGATGGCTGGATGTCACAAACCCATCTTGCAAAAGCCCATGTCACACTGCACCAACGGATGGAAAGAGGATGTAAAATGAAGAGAAACACTTGCCATCCGTTGGTTTACGCGATGCTTCCGTTCTGTACTCACTGCGTCCGTTTTTCATCCTCTCTATCCGTCCAGCATCCGTCTACTGACATTTCATCTGCTCAAAAAGTTTTGAGCTGCTGAAAACTTTTTGAGCGGAAAATGTATCCAATGCGTCGATTCTGCACCGCAACGCATACGGGGAACATCTGTTCTGCATCCATCATCATCCGTTACGCGTCCGCTACATCCGCTAGGCATCCGCTGCGCATCCGCGCAACTCAAATCCGCTCCAACAGAAAACGGACATAGGGAGGAAGCGAAACGGACGTGGAACAGACACACAGCGTTAGTAGCACGCACAGAGAAAGGATGAAAGCGGATGCAGCTCGCATACAAATCATTTAAAACGGAAAAAACGTTCGCAGAGGGGACCTATCTCGAATATTAAGGATGTCTAGAGGATGCCTAGAGGATGCAAAAGGACACATAGTGGAAAACCTATGTTGCCTATAAAAAGGGGGAGCAACTCACCTGGATCTCACTTTCAGTCCAGCAGCCCTGCTGTGCAGAACTCTGAAGCCTTCATCTGACTCTTGCTCTTCCACAGCATCCATTGATGTCCACCATGGATCGTAACACACTCCTTTTGGTAGCCACCATCGTTCTGCAACAGTGCGAAGCCATCTACAGGCTCTTTCAACTGTTCTACGTGAAGAAAAGGAGGCAGCCAAGAAGTTTCTGGGTCCAAAGATGGATCGGGAGAAGAGCAGAGTACGGACTGTACAACAAGCTGATGGTGGAGCTGAGGAACGAAGACCCTTGTGCATTCCAGAACTTCATGAGGATGCCTCCAGCCATGTTTGATGAAGTTGTGGAGCGGCTGAGACCCAGGTTGACCAAGGCAAACATCAACCACCAGGCCAGCCTGGACCCTGGGCTGAAGGTGGCACTGACTCTGCGCCACCTGGCCTCAGGGACCACCTACAGGAGCATGCAGTACGGCTGGAGGGTGCCACACAACACCATCAGCATTGTGGTCAGAGAAGTGGTGCAGGCCATCATCGAAGAATACCTGGAGGAGCTCCTCCAGTACCTCTCCACTGAAGAAGGCTGGAAGAAAGTTGCAGAGCAGTGGTATCAGAAGTGGAACTTCCCCCACACCATTGGAGCCATAGATGGGAAGCATGTGGCCTGCAAAGCTCCAGCCAAGTCGGGGTCCAATTATCATGATAGACACTGAGGATTTGCAAGGCCCCAACAGAGCCTCATGTGAAGGGAAGAAGCAGCGCAACCTCCTAAGACACTGGTGCAACTCCCCAGCTGGAGCAGTGGAGTGGCAGGACAGGATGATAGATGATTAATGGATGCTTCTTTCAGCCTGTCTTATCACACTGATGAGATTGGGCCATGTATGTTGGGTGGGCCTACAATGAACAGGGCACTTAATAAAGAGTTGTGTTTATGTTGAAATGTGTTGATGAATGATTAAATTGTTATTGATAATAAAGGGCCATAGGTGTGGCACCTGGGAGGGTGGACCATACAGTCCCACTATGCTTGCACTGGAGGTTTATCAATCCCACAGCGATCTTAACCCATCCCACAGGTATCCCTGCCCATCCCACTGCTCTCCTAACCCATCCCACAGCTATTACCCATCCCACAGGTATCCCTGCTCATCCCATTGCTATCCTTACCCATCCCACAAGCATGCAAAGGCTTAAACCATTTCTAAAAGTTTCCACCAACACTTTATTTACTAGAAGAACTGAACCAAGTGTGTGAAGCAAAAATAAACTTTATTAATAACAAACTGTAAAAGCAAAATGACCCAAGTAAAGTGTCCCAAGCAAAGATAAAGTCAACAGGTAGCAACCCAGTCTCTGGCACTCTTCTCAGTCACTTTGAGGCATGCCCATAGTCTCAGGGGTGAAGGGTCCAGGTGCTGTGGAGGTGGCTGCTGCTGGAGTGCTGGTCTGAGGCGCCATTGGGGTGCCTGGCCCTGAGAGGAAAAAGGGGATGGTGTGTGGAGGAAGCTCTCAGAGGGCTGGCTCAGTCCTGTGATGTTGAGAGCCCCTTCCTCCAGGACATGGGGTGTCAGTCCCAAGACCGATGACAGATGTTCTGAGGCCGGGCTTGGCTGTGGGGTGGAGGAAGGAGGAGTGTAGTGGGGCTGTCTGGTGTGCAGGTGAGCGAGGTGAGGCGTAGGTGGCATCTGTGGCATGGGTGGCATCTGTGGCGTGGCTGGCATCGGCACCGGTGGCGTGCGATGAACCTGTGCCTGGACTGGGAAGAGCTGCCTGTGCTGCTGGAACTCCTGGTAGCCCTAGCCTTGGTAGGTGAGGATCTGTGGAAAGCCTTGGAAGGGCTGTGACATCCCCTGGGGTGAAGGAGCAGACCTGGACTGGGTCGGAGCAGGTTCAGCTGGGCCTGGAGGGTTGTGCAGAAGACCTGTGATCCTCTCCTTGATCACCTGGTGCTGGGATTCGGATATGTCCATGAGGGTCTGGTTGACGTAGGTGAGGAAGGGCTTTCTGTTAGAGAATGGTATGTCGGTGTGTACCAGCTGAGAGAGGAGATCTACGCTGCTTTTGATGGTGTCCCTGATCTCCAGCAGAACAGTGTGGCTCTGTCCCTCCAGTCTGGCTTTCTGCCTGCTTTCTGTGAGGGCGAGCTGGGGGTGGGGGTGGGTTGGTCTCTGGCGGCAGCGGCCTCTCCTTGCTCCAACTACGTCAGGGGGTCCTCCACGCGCTCCGCCACGGGGAGTGCAGCTTTCAGGGGGGTCTCTGTCGTGTGGCGCTCCATAGATACCTGCCTGGACACAGGAGCTGACTCTTGGCCAGAATAAGACTGGCTCTCTGTGGGCTGCCTGAGAGAGAGGGTTGACAGAGTGGCTGCTCCTCAGTGGTGGACCTCACCCTCCAAGAAGCTGCACTTGGCCATCATGTAGGCCTCTTGGTCGATGAGCTTGACCGCGGCCTGGCCAGACTTTTTGAGGTGCAGCTTCCCGTACCAGGTGTGCATGTGCTTCCACCACCCGAGGAGGACCTCCGAAGTATAGCCCAGACTCTCCGCTTTCTCTCTCCAAGCCGCCTGCTTCCGCTTGGTGTCTCGATAGTGCCTGTGTCCCTTCCACCAGCGGTACTCATTCTCCCTCAGCCATTCGAGCACCTCATCCTCATGTTCCTCTTCGATGGAGTATTGTCTCCTTTCCCTATCGCGTGATTGCCTCTTCCTCCCTCTGGCAGGGCCTTCTGGGCCCTCATCAGTAGGGCTTTGAGGTTCTAGGGGCTGGTCCACCACACCACCACCACCACCAGCAGCAAAGCAGCACCAGCAGCACCAGGAGCACCAGCAGCAGCACCAGCAGTTTAAGCACCAGCAGAAGCACCAGCAGAAGCACCAGCACCAGGAGCAGCACCAGCAGAGTAAGCACCAGCTGAAGCACCAGGAACAGCACCAGCAGAAGCCCCAGCAGAAGCAGAGTCAGTGCCAGGGGGTGGGATGGTGGTCCTGTCATTCTTGCCAGGGTTGGCAGGAGTAGGCATAGGCTTCCTCTTCTTCCCCATGGTTGTTGGCTGGAGATGTGTCTGGCAGCAGGTCTTTCCTCTGAATGGTGACCTGCTTGCGAGCTGCATCCTTTTATATCCATGGGGCTGACGCAATGCATCCTCCCCGCATGCGCAGTGAACGCTTTGCATCCGCTAGGCATCCGTGATGCATCCCCGTCATCCGCTCGGCATCCGCTCTGCATCCATTCCTTCCGCTGCGTGTCTGCTTCACTGTGCTCCCCTTCCATCCGCTAGGCTTCCGTGGAGCATCCGGTTAACATCCTCGCTACGTCCTCTCCCCGTCCGTTCCTTTCCGTTGTTGTCCGTTCTCTTTATGCAAATTTGGGGCACTTTTGAGAGCGGATAACAACGGATGGAACATTTTCTCTTCTGCTGTGTCCTTTTTACATACATTTTGCAGCCGTCGGCCGATGTGATTGGTCCTTTATAGTTATATATCTGCAAAAAATGCTTTTTCCTGTAATGTTCCATAGAGAGCTTATATTTCGACTAGTTATATTTTAAGCTAAGCATTTTTCCTAAATTCTTATCTTTTGCTTTACAAATTAATATTCATCTCCGAACTCTGGCTATTGATGCTGGAGTTAGCTTTCCCATTTATTAGGGGCTAGTTGCAATCATACTTTTGGTTTTGGTGGTGGTTGTGTTGCTTTTTCAAGATTCCTAAATTGTTCACATGTTCTTAGGCCATTTTGGTCCCATTAAAAGTTTGATACAAAGTTCCTCGCTCAATGCAATTTCCGAACTCCCACCATCCAAACATTCAGTATTTACATCAGTCTCAAGAGAATTATAAGATCAGCACATCAGGTAAATTTAACAGTGGGATTTGTTCTGTGGTTGTTATTTTATGTTGGGGAAATAACATTGGCAACCACTCAGTCCTAAATAGAAAAGGAATGTCTTCCTTCCAGGATTTTATCAAAACCTATCAAAATTTATGTACAACAAAGTCCAAGGTGGTGTTTGTGCAAGGACCCCTTTCTGTCTTATAAGAGAGACTGAGACAATTCAAGAATATATTTTCTCACAATTTTATCTGTTAACTCAGTTCTAGGCAAAACCCTCCTTCCCATATCATGGGATCCCCAACAACATCTCATCTCTCCTTCCACTATTTTGGCACTTCCATCTATAAAGTAGTGCTACACAATCATGTTGGCCTCCTTCGCTTATTTCCTCTCTCATCAAGAATTGAGCAAGGTTCACACGATTGCTTATGGGGAGTACTAAATTAAGGTCTTCTATGAGGATTCCCTCATACTTTAGGATACGAGAATTGGTCAACCATTTCTGAGATCGTTGAGACAGGATGTTCCTGATCTGATGTTGGGTTGTAACCACCAAATCCCCCTCCTTAAATTTGAGGTTTCTTTTTTCTTTTTTCCTGGTACTAAGAGAGCTGGGGCGGCAATAGCTTGAATACATACTGGCCACCCCAGTATTACAGGGCTCATTAATTTGGATAGGAAGGCTACTGGTTTTAAGAGACTTCCCCATATTTTTTTGAGTTAAGAATCCTTTTTGTTACTCCATCACAGACTGTTACAAATAAGTGAAAGTCCCGTCCCCCCCCCAAAAAAAAAATCAGGTAGTGAGAGAACTGGAGCTGTTTTAAGTGCTGTTTTCAATTTTTCGACAATCGTCTAACAGTTCCTAAAACTTTTTCAAGTCTCTCTTAATTCCTCAATTCGAGCAGGAGTTATTTTTCTACTCCCTTCACTAATCAAGTGTCCAAGATATTTGATCTCTCTCTACATACTATAATTTTAAATTTGATGTGGCATGGGTTGATTTTTATTTCTTGATTTTGAAATTCTCATTCTATCTAATGTGGCATCGCAGAGGGATTATGCTTCAAGATGTCCAGGATGTCCCAGTATCCGCTATAAATTTGATTTCTCAATTTCTTGATCCCACTTGCAATTTTATCCATGGTGGAACCTCAGATACAATGACTCCTGACATATTTTATTTTTCTATCATCTAATTTTCTCTGTTTCTCCCCCTCTCTCTAACTTTAGTAAATCACACACATTTCTCCATGAGAGCTTTCTCATTTCCTCGTACATGCAATTTCTTTATATGAAAGTACTTTCCTTTTAATCTGGGATGGGGGTCAGATACTTATTTTTTTCTTCATTATCAACATACTCACACATTTATACTGTAATCAGACTGCTTACATAACCAATTTCTCACACAAAAAATTCATTTCATTCTTTCATTCTTTCTCCAAGCAAATCAATCATTACTTACAATTCTTTTCTGAGAGCTTTTTCTCACAAGCCAATGAGCTCCATTTTTTTTAACTGTTATTAAAGGGTCTCATCCTCCAGGTTTGGAAATGATTACACACAGACACATTCACACACACAACATTTCCAGACCTGGGGAAGTTTTGTCCCTTTATATCTCCACTTTTTCTTTCTTTAGTTGTTGCCACTTTCTGGTTGTTGCCACTTCCCTTTTTCTTGAGTCAGGACTCGAAGAGCCATATTATTCTTTGAGTCCACATATAAATGGAAAGATTTCTCAAGATTGGGAAGTCCCATAACAGGAGCTTGAGATGCCATTTTAAAAAAATAATAATCTCAAAAACCTGTTTTTGTTCACAAGTCTAAACAAAGGGTTCCCTTTCTCCCCCCTTTATGGACTCATAGAGTGATTTAGCTAGCAGGGAAAAATTTCTGCAATAGTCTGCTGCTTAAAAAACTCCTGTCAGTTCTGCAATTTGGCACACAGCTTCCTTTTTCTCATGTCCTATAGCTCTGTGGCCTTGACTTATAGTATAACCTAAGTATTTAACTTGGGGTTTCACGAATTGGGCTTTCTTTCTTATTGCTTTAGTGAACTTCTCACTTTTACTTGAAGTTACACTCATTGTTAAGCACTAGATTTTTACTACCTGTCTCTGCCCTGGGTGTTCTGTCCCTTATCTTTCTAGTTTGGATCTCCCAGACAACAGCTGGCTTATTTTTAAAGATCAAGATCTATAGAGACCTTTCACACCTCATTTGCACCTAGCCAGGGCTCTCAGGAGCAAGTTTGAACTCCACTTTTCTTTTTAAAGACAACTTTTACTGTTTAATATGTCCCCACGGAGACAGGGCCCTAATCTTACCAGTTCCAGATAGACACTCCTATGCCTGTTTCCAAAAATAATACCAACCGTATCTATTTCTCAGTCCTTAAGGAGTTTCACATTTCTTCTTCTTTAGCCAAAAGCATTTTACTATCTGCTGGGGGCTCAGGTATTTCCCAATTTACAAAATACCAGGGTTTAAGATACAGTATTTCAATTTTTGAAATACAGTATTTCAAGGGAGGTCTATTGATTAAGTATTGTTCTAATTTACCCAATCAACATTTGCTTGTTTCCCCCAGATGATCCCACCTATATTGTGGTCCCTCAATTATGTAGTTTGCCATTTTTGAATGCACAAATTTATCATTCTGTTCTTACTTAAACTTTTAGTGCAGGGGAGTAGGTTTTCCTCACTCCACTGGCTCAATAACTGCTCTAAAGGGTATTTTCATGCTCTTACATGTTTAGAGTCACCCCTAAAGGTTCACTCTACCTCCTGCAGCAAGAAAGTTAGCTTCAACAACTACAAGAATTCCCCATTCTTGTCGAGATTCCCTAACCTGTGTAACTGCCTTTCCTCTTTGTCTTGAATTGCTTGTGCAATGGGGAGACGGTAACTTCTCTGCCAGAGATGAACAGGTACTGCCAGAGGCTTCACTTGAATGACTAGTAGTATATGGTGCACTGCATATCCTGGCGGATTACCTTTTGCTCATAATTGGTGCACATCAAACTCCTGCCAAGTATTGAGGACTCAAACCTCTTGGGCCACCATTACTTGCCACATCTCATTTGGAGAATGTCTCATGACTAGTGCCATTTTATCTTCTTCAAATGACAAAGTTGCCCCCATTTTGCAAAACATGTCCTGGCCCAATAAGGGAATGGGACACTCGGGCATGTATCAGAATTGATGTTCAATGTCCCTTCTATTCAGGGAACATCTCAGGAGCTTTAGAAAAGGGTAGCAATTTACAGAGCCATCAACTCCTTGTATATTTATAACATCAGCAGAAAAGGGGAGCCAACAACTTAATAACTACAAATCTAGATACCCCCTATCTTCATTCAGACCAAGGGTTCGGGGGGGCTGAAGAGGTTCCTGAGGCCTAACCTCTTGATCTGTTTTTGGCATTTCCTTTTGTATTCCCTGCGCTCCTGCCCTGGGAACTTGATTATTGCCATCATCAATGGGGGGGGGGGGGGGGGGGGAGATTATCTTCTTCATAGAGTTCAGTTTTCAAAACAGGTTTGATTTTAATCTGACTCGCCTTGATCTGAGATCTGGGAATTTTATTCATTTGGGCCATGCAGACCTTCATGAGTTTGACTCAGCATTTGTGAAGCCATTCAGGATTCTGTTTTACTACTACTTGCCACTGGTCAATGTACTGATATTGATCTGGGTACCATTAGCTGGGTCAGTAACAATCTGGTGGACTGGTGAAATTATGTCTAGATTAAAACTGCCTTTGGACTTCCCTTCTTAAAATTCCTCAGCATACATTGAAGAGGTGTCCAGGGGACACTTCCTCCACCACCCATTTCTAAATACTGCCACTGACCTGCGATGCCAGACGTTCCAACGGTCACCAACAGGAACTGCAATAGCTTAACCACCCACACAATTCTTGGACCTCATTAGGATTCACTAATCCTGGGCCCAGGGGGGTGATTAGGCCCCCTCTTCCACTCTCAAACAAGTGGGTCTACAATTCCACAATACTTATACTAGCCTGCAGATTAACAGATAATCAGAGTTGGAAGCGGCCTTGTAGGTCATCTAGTCCAACCCTCTACCTAAGCGGGAGACCCTACACCATTTCTAAGAAATGGCAGTCCAATCTCTTCTTGAAAGTCTCAAGTGATGGCGCTCCCACAACTTCCAAGGTCAAGCTGTTCCATTGGTTGATTGTTCTCACTGTCAGAAAGTTTCTCCTTATTTCCAGGTTAAATCTCTCCTTGTTCAGTTTCCATCCACTATTCCTTGTCTGGCTTACAGGCGCTTTAGAAAATAGATTGACCCCTTCTTCCCTGTGGCAGCCCCTCAAATATTAGAAGACCACTATCATGTCTCTCCTGGTCCTTCTCTTTACTAGACTAGCCAAGCCCAGTTCTTGCAACCATTCGTTGTATGTTTTAGCCTCCAATCCCCTAATCATCCTGGTTGCTCTTTGTACTTTTTCTAGAGCGTCAACATTTTTTTATAATGTGGTGAACAAAACTGGATGCAGTACTCTAAGTGTGGTCTTACTAAAGCTTTTTAGAATGGTATTAGTACTTCCCTTGATCTTTATTGTATCCCTCTGTTAATACAATTTAGGATTGCATTAGCTTTTATGGCTGCTGCTGCATACTGCTGGTTCATATTTAGCTGGTTGTCCACTAAGACTCCAAGATCCCTCTCCTAGTTCCTGCTATTGAGCCTGGTTTCACCCAGTCTATATGTGTACTTTTGGTTTTTCTTGCCTAAGTGTAGGACTTTACTTTTCTCTACATTGAATTGCATTTTGTTACATATGGCCCAGTGTTCTAGTCTGTCAAGATCCATTTGGAACTTAATCCTGTCTTCTTGGGTGTTAGCTATTTCTGCCAGCTTAGTATCATCTGCAAATATGTAAGTTCCCCTTCTATTCCCTCATCAAAGTTGTAAATGAAGATATTGAAAAGTACTGGGCCTAAGACAGAACCTTATGGCACCAGTGGTGGGATTCAACATTTTATACTACCAGTTCTGTGGACATGGCTTGGTGAGGGTGGCAGGGAAAAAAAAGGATTAGAAGAAGTTATGGGAATACAAGTGACAAAGAAAGTGAAATATTTAGGAATACGGTTGACAGCACATTGCAAGGCACTTAAAGAAAATAATTATGATAAGTTGTTACTACAGATAAAGAAAGATTTAGAATTATGGGCTAGACTGTAATTCTCACTACTGGGTAGGATTACTACCATTAAAATGAATATTCTCCCAAAATTTTTATATTTATTTCAAATGATTCCAATTAAATTACACAAATTTTTTTTTGAAGAACTTAATAAAATAACTGCTAAATTTGTTTGGCAAGGGAAAAAACCCAGAATAAATTTAAAAGCAATGCAGGATATGAGGAGCTGGGGAGGGTTGGCACTTCCAAATTGGGAATTATATTATATTGCTGCCACTCTAGTATGGTTAAAAGATTGGGTGAACTTAAAAAATAAGAGAATTTTATTTTTAGAAGGCCACGATTTACAAAGGGGGTGGCACGCCTTTTTATGGGACGTAGGGAAAGTTGACCAGAAATATTTCCATAGACACTTCATTAGAGACTCATTATTAAGTAATTGGAAAAAAATACGCAAAAAACACTGCTTAAAAGTACTGATCTGGTTATCAACAATGGACGCGATGATCCACCCAAACAATTTGTATATTTCTAAAATGATCAAATACAAAGATTTATTGGAATACAAGGAAATTTGAAATCACAAGAACTTCAAGAGCGGGGATTTAAAATAGATCAATGGGTATACCTACAAATTCATAGTAGATATAAACAAGATAGAAAGGAATTTGGAATTAATAATAAACCCCAACAATTAGACAAAATTTTATTAGGACCAGGCAAAAAATATAACTACATTTTATAATTGTTTATTAGAAGTAGAATTAAAAGAAGAAACAGTATAAGGGAATATAATAGCCTGGAGTAGGAATGTAGGACGTAATATCACTTTAATAGAATGGGAAAAAGTCTGGGGAAGAAATAATAAGATTACAAAATCGGCAGCATATAAAGAAAACACATATAAAATGTTTTATAGATGGCACCTTCTCCCTTCGAGATTGGTGAAAATGTGCCCCAAAATGAATCCAAAATGTTAGAAATGTAAAAAAAAAGAGAGAACCTTTTTTCACATGTGGTGGTCCTGTATAGAAGCCCAAAAATACTGGAAGAAAATTAGAAATTGGTTGGAAGATATAACAAAAGAACAGATCAAATACAAACCAGAGTCCTTTCTGTTTGGGATTTTTGATAAACAAATATTTAAGAAAATGAAATACATAACAATACACATACTAACAGCAGCCATATTGGCCTTTGCTCAATGTTGGAAGCACCTTCATATACCAGAGGAGGAGATGACCATCCAAAAAATTTCAAATTGCGCAGAAATGGACAGATTAACTTTAGCTTTAAAAAACAAAGATAATTCAATATAATAGCTGGAACTATTGGTATAAATGGTTAGAACAAAGATAGACTTTATATCATAAGATAGTATAAATTTATATGAGTGATGTACAAATTTTTGTATAGACAAGGTGTGCAGATATGGCATAATTAAGAGAAGAAAAGATCTTATAAACTGTTGAAAATAAGAATGTTTTTAAATTTTCTGTTTCCTTCTCCCTGTCCCTTTTTTCTTTTCTTTCTACTCTTTCATGTATGTATGTGTTGTAGAGTTGTTGTTTTTTTTTAGTTGTAAAATTAATAAAATTTGTTTAAAAAGAAAAGAAAAGTACTGAGCTTAAGACGGAACCTTGTGGTACTCCACTCCATGTAGACTTAGACCCATTAAGGACTACTCGTTGTGTATGGTTTGCCATCCAGTTGCGAGTCCATCTAGTAGTGGTGCTATCTATTCCATTTTTTTCTAGCTTACTAAGAAGTAGGTTGTGGTCTACTTTGTCAAATGCCTTGCTGAAATCTAAATATATTATTTCCACAGTATTTTGCTGGTCTACTAATTTAGTCACTGTGTTGAAGAATGAAAATCTGTTTTTAACAAACCTGTGCTGATTGCTAGTTATTACTTGTTTCTAGATGTTGGCAGATCTGTTTTTTTATTATCTTTTCCAGTATCTTCCCGGTATTAATGTTAGGCTGATTGTTCTGTAGTTTCCTGGGTCTGTTTTTTTTTTTTCTTTTTTGAAGATGGGAACCACATCAGCTCTTTTCCAGTCCTCTGGTAGTTCCTTAGTGGTCCAGGATTTTTGAAAGATATGGTGCAGTGGTTCAGAGATTACCTCTGTGCAGGTGTCGTCTTCCCAGCTGGTGTTATTTTGTGACTTATTTTTGATTCCATTTAGGTTCTTGGATCGGTCGGTTGTCCACCAGATACCCCTATGGTGCCATCTGCCCCTTTCGGATAAATCATCCGTGCCGGCTGAGGGTTAGCGAGGCGGGCCCGGCTGGGCACTGGTTGGTCCATGCCATCCTCAGCGAAATATCGCTCTGAGTCCTGACGGAGTTGCCATAAATGTTGCAGGAAATTACAAGACTCAGACCTTGGAATCCAAAAATAAGTTGGTTTTATTTGCACAAACAGGTTCAGAGTATTTTAGTGAGAGTCTCTTCTGAACAAATTTCTTGTAGAATAGCACATGCCTATATACTTTTTCAGAAGGGGCAATATACAGAAATATAACTTGTCAGTCATTCATTGGTTACTTGAAACACAGCTTTCCCCCTCCCCTGCTGCTAGTTTAGGATGGCTGGATGTCACAAACCCATCTCGGTAAACTCCCTAGCTTGTGGTTTTGTTACAAGTGAGACTAGGTTTCTTGGCAAATGTGACCGATAGATGATCCTTGTAGTTTGGCTTTTCACACTTCCTTGTTCTTTCTCTTGCTAATACCACATATTTCACTATCTATAAAACTTGTATCATTATTTCTCTAAAATTAATATATTTTTATGTCCTGCCTTACCCAGGCCCCATTGTTGTATATATCAGCAGAAAAGGTATTATTAACACAAATATGACAGAACCTAAATATCAAAGGATTAAATATTAAAAAGAAGAGTATAAACTCCAAGCCTTTGCCAATGATATGGCATTCATAATGGAAGACCCAAAAGAAACAAGCATCATTCTAATGAACGAAATAAAAGAATTTGGAAAGGTGGCTGGGCTGATAATTAATAGAGAAAAAACCAAATTAATAACGAAAAACTGCGCAAAAAAACAAAAGGAAGAATTAGCAAACAAATTAGGTATGCAAGTAGTAAATAACGTAAGATATCTTGGGATCTGGTTGACAGCTAAGTATTCCTCAATCAAAAAGGATAACTATGATAAATTGATAACTCAAATATAAAAAGATCTAGACAACTGGGCCAGGATACAACTGTCCTTGTTAGGACGGATTGCAATAATAAAGATGAATGTCTTACCAAAGTTGCTATTCCTGTTCTAGACGGTGCCAGTCAAATTGGGGAAAATTTTTTTCAAAGGTTTAAAGAAACAAATTTCAAAATTTATATGGCAGAAGAAAAAAGCCAGGATAAAATACAAATTACTACAAGATGCAAGAAAGAAAGGAAGTTTGGTCTCCCAGCGTTTGAATTATATCATCAGGCAGCAATAGCCTCATGGTTTAAAGATTGGATCAATTTGACAAATAGAAGTATACTAACATTAGAGGGTTTTGACCTACAATTTGGCTGGCATGCATTTTATCTGGGACGGGAAGAGTAAATACCACTCTTACTTTCAAAGATATTGGGTGAAAGATGTCTTGTTAAATACATGGGAAAAAATAAAAAGGAATCATTATGTAAAAGTGCCATTATGATTATCAACAATAGAAGCAGTAATACATCCCAATGTTTGGATTGTACCAAAATGATAAATTATAGAGATTTGCTAAACGAAAAAAGGAGAATTAAAAACTAGGAACCAACTACAACTTCAGGGAATTGAGATAGGATGGTGGCCCTACTTGCAAGTGCAAGCACATTACTATAAGGATAAAGAACAATTTGGCTTTTACCCAACACAGCAAGAGTCTAGATAAGATATGGCAAGGGGAACAAAAAAAAATGATCAGTAAAATTTACAAGTATTTTTTAGATTATAAAATGAGGGAGGAAACCATTATAGAATGCATGATAAGTTGGTCTAAAAGTGTGGGCCATAATATTAACTTAGACTAGTGGGAACATCTTTGGCAGATAAACTATAGACTAACAATGTTGGTCTCTTACAAAAAGAACTTATATAAAATTTTCATCGCCGGCACTTATTGCCAGCGAGGTTAGCCAAAATGTTCCCTAACATGACACCCAACTGTTGGAAATGTAATTATAATCAGGGAACATATTTCCACATGTGGTGGACATGCCGTCATGCATGAAAATATTGGCAAAAAATTAGAATATGGATAGAGGAAATAACAAAACAGAAAGTAAAATTCAGACCAGAATTTTTTTATTCGGCATGTTAGAACCAAATATGAATAGGAAGCACCAATACTTGACTCTGCATATCATAACGGCAGCTAGAATAAGTTTTGCTCAAAATTGGAAATTGGCTATGACCCATTCAGAAAATATGATAATAAGATAAGAATGTGCCGAGATGGATAGACTAACCAAACTGTTAAAAGATAAATCAAAACAGTGAATATTACAAAACATGGGATATCTGATATGACTGATTACAGAAAAGGTGATATCTGATGACCTGGTAACATTTTGGAAAATAAGGGAGACGTATAAATAAATGTAAATATATATGTATGCATATATAAAATTTAAAATGATGAAGGAGTTATTATGATAATGTATATGCTCTCGAAGAAAAGTGCAAGTGTATTGATTGCTCAAACAACGCTGTAAAATGAATATATTTTTAATTTCATACATGTTAAATGAATATATATTAAAAAATATTATGTACACTTAAATGAACCAATGGGAAAAATAAGAAAGAATAGAAATTGAAATAAGGAGGAACAACAATATACATATTTTAATATGACAAGATCTATGTAATAAAAAAGGGAGGTCTAGAAATTGAATGGCAGTAGCATTAGATATGTTTAAATAACATGAAACAAAATGAAATGCTATGGGTTACAACAGTTGGCAACTTTAAGACTTGTGGACTTCAATTCCCAGAATTCTCCAGATGGCTATCAGAAAGCAGTTACTTTCCTTGATGTACAGGTAGTCCTTGACTTACAACAGCCTCATTTAATGACCATCTGAACTAGTTACAATGGCACTGAAAAAGTGACTTACGACACATTTTTCACACATGACCATTACATCATGTGACCATCTTTTTCAACCTTCTGATCGGGTTTTCCCTCCCCAAGAGAAAATCAAAGATCCATTCCCTGCACCTACCAATCTGTCACATGACCCAAGCAAAACGTCCATCCCAACTGGAGATATTTCTCCAGACACTCCTCTCCAGGTGCAGGGTAACATGTCCTTGACTTTCCAAGAAAGAATGTTGTTGAGTTTAAACTTCCACCTTGCTGTGAAATGCCCCCTCCCTTATTCCCAGGCACCAAATGTGGCAGTCTCGAAGCTTCCAAGTAAAATAGGCCTTCCAAGGCTGACAAATAAATTCTGGGCTCATAAATCAAGGAGTACCTGTATTTTAATACCTGCTGACATTTCCCTTACCTGTATTTCATACAAGATTAAGGAACTTGATGTAGATGGCTAGATTGAGATTTGAAGGTTGCATTTGGGGATGCTGAATTCCCAAATGCATGACCATTCTGTCTGGTCTGGGGAAGGATGTTCCATTTGAAAGTTCCTGGGAGAAAATGTTTTCTTCTCTTTGTTTTGATGATAGTGCTGAAGATCAGATACCATTATTTAAGATTGGAAAATACCCTACGGATGAGGTGCTAAAGTGGCAGCTAATGCTTATTCAACAGTGTCCTTGGAAACGCAATGCTACAGCGGTTATGCAATATAGGTAATAATGCTAATTGTTCATATCACCAGTTCAAAAAGGTATCGGATTGCCTGACTATCATATCTGTCACAAACTTAAACTTCTAAACTGAAAACGATGCTTGGGTCCATTTCCTGAAAAAGGTATATTTTTTAATAGAGATCAAGTGTACTGCAGTAATGCTTAGCCAGAACTAAGATTCATGTACCAAAATTCATATGTTATTCCCTTCCTCTCCCCTCTTTAACTGTCTTTCATTTCTCAAGATAACCAATTAAAATATCGCAAGCTGTTCTCCTAATGGTCAGTTCAAGCGTGTTCTGCTATGCTGTTCCTTCCTTCTTCAACCTGGGCAACCTTGAAGCAGCTTCTTGAGAAGGCACAGCACCTACTTTTAGTTTCCCGAGCATTTTCCTTTCATCCCCCTTCTCTATAGTTCATGGCAGACTATCATTACATATCAACAAAGCACAAGCAAGCTTGAGGAGGCACCGCCCTTCGAATGCTTTAACCATAGGATAGATTTATTACATGTAGTCCAGTGATGGCTCACCTTTTTAGCACTGAGCATCAAAGTGCGCATGCATTGCCAAAATGCGATGCACGCACATCCAACCTGTATATGCGCATGTCCCCCATGCTTACATACACATCCCCCACATATGCATGCATTGTCCCCATGCATGCACCCCTGCATATGTGCCCACCCCCCACATATGTGAGCATTCTCCATGCATGCGCCCCATCTCATATATGCATGCTCGTCCCCTGTACATGCGCCTCCCACATGAGCCCCCCCAGCGCATACGCGGCAGAGACCCGAAGACCAGCTGGTTGGTGGGAGGTATGTGCGTATGTGCAGAAGACCTGAGCTGGGGTGACAATCCGCGTGCCCAGAGAGACGGCTCTGTATGCCACCTCTGGCAAGAGTGCCATAGGTTTGCCATCATGGTCCTAGACCTATAACCATTTGCTTAACAACTGTTTGAAGTTACAATAGCACTTAAAAAGTGACTTATGACTGGTCTTTTTATCTACAACCATGACAGCGTTCCCATGACCATGTGATCAAAAATTGGCAACTAGCATTTATGATGGTTGCAGTGTTTTGGGATTACATGATCTCTGTTTGTGACCTTCCCAGATAGCTTCTGATAAGCAAAGGCAATGAGGAAACCCGGTTTGGCTTAACAGTCTCACAGTTCATTTAGCTGCAGGGATTAATTCAGTGATTGGAGAAAAAAGATCATAAAATTAGACATGGCTCATTTAATCAACTGCCTTGCTTAGCAATGGAAATTCTGGTTCCCAGTAAAAAGCCAAGGAGTATCTGTATAAAGAGAGCAATGATAGTAACAGCACTTAGACTTCATAGTGCTTTATACCCATCTTTTAGCAGATTACAGAGTCAGTCTATTGTCCACAACAATCTCGGTCCCTATTTTACCCAACTTGGGAGGATGGAAGGCTGAGTCAACCTTGAACCTGGTGATATTCGAAGTGCCGAATTACTTGGCAGCCATCAGTCAGCAGAAATAGCCTGCAATACTGCATTCTAACCACTGCACCACCATACTCATAAAAAATTATGTCTCTTATGAAGATCCCCACCCCAAAAAAATCTTTATAAAATGTTCTTTGCCATAGTTCACCAATTTAATAGCATGGTGACCAAAACTGGATGTAGTATTTTAGGCCTGGCCTCACTAAAGCTTTATAGAGTGAGACTAGTACCTCATGTGAACTTAATTCAATAACAACAACAACAACAACAACAACAACAACAACCTGGTTATGGCTGACCAACGGAACACTGAAGAAAGAAACAGAAGGCCTGATTCTTGCAGCCCAAGAACAAGCCATCAGAACGAATGCAATAAAAGCCAGAATAGAAAAATCATCTGATGACCCCAAATGCAGACTCTGCAAAGAAGCTGATGAAATCATTGATCACATACTGAGCCGTTGCAAGACAATAGCTCAGACTGACTACAAACAACGTCACAACATAGTCACTTATATGGTCCACTGGAATTTGTGTCACAACTACCATCTGCCTTTAGCAAAGAACTGGTGGGATCATAAGCCTGAAAAAGTGGTCGAAAATAAGCATGCAAAACTACTGTGGGACTTCCAAATACAGATTGACAAAGTTTTGGAACACAATACCATGGATATCATGATTGTGGAGAAGAAAAAAGTGTGAATGGTTGACATTGCCGTACCTGGTGACAGCAGAATCGACGAGAAACAACTTGAAAAAGTCACCAGAGATCAGGACTTAAGGACTGAACTGCAAAGACTCTGGCATAAACCAGTGCAGGTGGTTCCAGTGGTACTCGGTACTGGCTGCTGTGCATAAAGACCTAGGCAAGCACTTAAAAACAATTGCGCTGACAATATCACTATTGGTCAGCTGCAGAAGACCACTGGGATCTGCTCGCATAATCTGCCGATACATCACGCAGTCCTAAACACTTGAGACGTGTTTGACTAGTGAAATGTGATATGAAACCGAGCATGGTTATCTCGTTTGCTTTATATATTGTCATTTTTGTGTATAATTATTATTATTATTGTATATGTATACATAATTTTGTATTTATTTTGTCATGTTTATGTAGAGTATAGTGGAGGTAGTAACTCTTTGAACTGTATGTGACAAAAATTCATTTTAATGTATGCTGATTAGTGTACACTCAAAGTGACAATAAAATTAATTCTGTTCTGTTCTATGCTATACTACTCTATGCTACTCCTACTTGACTCTACTCTACCCTCTTCCTCTGATAATGCAATTTAGGATTGCTTTGGCTTTTTTCAGGGGTATCAAACTCAATTTCACTGAGGGGCGCATCAAGGTTGTGTTTGACCTTGGGGGCCAGGATGGGCGTGGCCAGTTCAACATTGCTTTTGTCAGGGGCGCCTGGGGTGGCATGAGTGCTCTGCCAGTGAAAACGGGCTCCCGAGCTCCATTTCATTTGCAAAGGCCTCCTGCCACCCTCTGCCAGTGAAAACAGCAGGGGCACTTCGGGTTGGTCCTTTGCTGTTTCCAGGGCAACCCTCCGGCCAGATCTAAGCACCCTGCAGGCCAGATCTGCTTCTTGGGTCTTGAGCTTGACACCCCTGCTCTAGATAGATAGATAGATAGAGTTGGAAAGGACATTGTAGGTCATCCAGTCCAACCCCCCTGTCCAAGCAGAAGGCCCTGCACCATTTCTGACAGATATGTCAGAGCATTTGCAGTGTGACTGCTATTATGAGACATCCCAGGAACAAAACACAGCACACAGAGACTTAAATATTTAACAGTGGTTAAATGTAACCTGTTACATTTACAGCTGTTATATACAGACATATACATGGTAGGCAAATACCTTCTTAACTCTACATGGCGAAACTGCTCTGGATACAGGGCACAAGGAGAGAGAACATGCCCTTCAATGGTGGTCTTTATATAAATGCCTCTTAAAGGGATAGAACCCATCCCCAGTTTTAAAGGGAAATACCCATGCTATGCTGATTTAATTTTTATTGCACAATCTATATTGCATCAGCTTCACTGCTGGTTGGCTCTTAAATCCCAAGACCTTAACAAGATGGCAGTTCAGTCTCTTCTTGAAAGCCTCCAGTGATGAAGCTCCCACACAATGATCCCTTTTCAAGTTAACTGTTGCTAATGCCTTCTTTCAGGAAAGAGCTAGGTCAGTGTTGCAACGCTTCTCATCTGCTGGTGTTAACCAAGAAAAATGCACCACTGGGCTCCATCATCAGGTTCGATGGTGACCGCTATAAAAACATAACCGTAGATGCCAGACTGAGAAATATTCTATTGAAGGTAGGAAAAAATGCATCCTTTGGGTTTCGGTGGAAAGGAAACCAATAGAGGCAGGACGTGTTAACAGAATACAGGTAGTCCTCGACTTATAACAGCTCATTTAGTGACCGTTACAACAAAGTGATGACAGCATTGGAAAAAAAAAGAGACTTAGGGCGGTTTATCACAAGTATGACCATTGCGACATGGTCACGTGATCGAAATTCAGGCATGTGGCCTCCTATATTAATGACAGTGGAAGCATCCAGGGGGGTCATGGGATCCTCTTTTGCAGCCTTCTGACCAGCAAAAGTCCATGGGGAAACCTGATTCGCTTAACAACAGCATTACTATCAGAACAATGGTGGTGGTTGACTTTAACAACTACGGCAAGGAGTGCAACATTCACAACAGCGGTCTCCCTTAGCCACAAAAAAGTCTGGTTTCCATTCGGGTCGTAAATTGAGGACTACCTGTAATAGAGTTGGAAGGGACCTTGGAGGTCTTCTAGACCACCATCCCCCGCTCAAGCAGGAGATCCTATGCTGAAAGCGTCAAACTTAATTTCATTGAGGGCTGCAGCAGGGTTGTGTTTGACCTCAGGGGACTGGGGATGGGTGTAGCTAGGGTGGGCATGGCCAGCTTGACATGTGTTTTTGGCTGCAACGGTCTCCTGCAGCTCTCTACCAGCAAAAAAAACCCCCCCCATGCTCTATTTTTTACCTCAATGGCCTCCTGCAGCCCTCTGTCAGTAAAAATGGAGGGGGACACACGCAGCCCTTCCAAACTCCATTTTCGCTGGCAAAGGCACCATGGGATGGTCCTTTGCTATTTCCTGGGTGGCCCTACAGGCCAGATCCGGCTCTCAGGCCTTGAGTTTGACAGCCCTGCCCCATACCATTCTGGACAAATGACTGTTCAAACCCTTCTTAAAAACTTCCAGTGTTGGAGCACCCACAATTTCTGGAAAAAATCTGGTCCACTCATTAATTGTTTAAGAAATTTCTCCTTAATTCTAAGTTCTCTCCTCTATTAGTTTCCATTCAAACTCTGTTGTTGTTTTTTGCAACTTGAGGAATTGCCCTTTCCTTTGTCCGTGTGTCCCTTTTCTTGTTGTTTCTTGTTGAAAGACCTTATGAAATCCTTAGATTTTACAGCAACTAACTTTAGGTAACCCTCAATGTACAACCATCATAGAACCTGTACATACTGTACAGCAGGGGTCGGCAACCTTTTGGACCTCAGGGACCACCAAACTCATAATTTTAAATCCCGCAGACCAAAGACCCTAGGAAAATCCCCCAAAAAGTCTACAGGAATATTCCCCACCCCATTTTCCTACCGATCGATCATTCTTTAGTTGGGATCACAGGATACCATCTCCAACTCTGTTCTCGGGAGGTGGGGGGGGAGAGAGACTTGGCTTCATGCAAGGAAAACAGCAGAAGCAGCAGAAGTCTTTCTTTTCCCCCCCAAAACTTCACCAAAAATGAGTCTTTATGAGACTTGTCACACTAGTGCAGCCTCTTGGAGCAGGATGCCTTGCAAGGTCCCAAAGACTCATTTCTGGCAGAGTTTGGGGGAGAGAAAGAAACTTTTGCTGCTTTCCTTGTATGCAGCCAAAAGCAGAAGAAGAAAGAAGCAGAAAGAAGCAGCCCGGTGGCCAGGCAAGATGCATGGGGCGTGTGGGGCAAGTTTCCTCCCTCCACCTTTCCCCCCACCCCTCACTACCTTGTGTTGTTCACAATGCAAGTGATGTAAGCCTTGTGTTCCCGCAGGCCATGTGGGCGGCACATCCTTGTTTTCCCGTGCAACCTAGATTAATTGCTTTGGGGGGACATTTCTCTGAAGACCACCAAAAATTTTTCATGGACCACCAGTGGTCCCCAGCCAACCGGTTGGCAACCACTGCTATACAGGTAGTCCCTGACTTACAACTATTCATTTCATGACCATTTGAAGTTACAACAGCAGTGAAAAAAGTTATTTATGATCATTTTTTTCACACTTAAAAACCATTGTGGAATCCCCAGGGTCATGTGATCAACATTAAGATGCTTGGCAGCTGGTTCCTATTTAGATCCCCTTGTGCAACATTGACAAACCAAGTCAATGGAGAAGTCCTGGTTCATTTAGCTACCAGGTTACTAACTTAACGGCAGTGACTCACTTAATAGCCATGGCATGAAAAGTCATAAAGTGAAACAAAACTCAACAACTTTCTGTTAGCCATGGAAATTTTGGGCTCCATTGTGGTTGTGCATCAAGGACTACCTATATATCAAATGCAATATTTTGTTATTTTCATCGAGTGGGTCATATTCCAAGTTTGTTCTGACCTGGCTTGAAACACGACAAACCCTCTGTAGTTAAATAAATGTTCTCTTTATGAGCAGCGCCAGCAGCCTTGGCAAAAACCCTCTCTCTCACAGCAGGGTAACCAGTCTGTCTAGCAGGGAGATGAATAGTTAGCCACACCTATTCATCTCTGTCCCCTGCCTTTTATCCCCAAAGCTAGGATAGGGCTTTGCTAGCAGCAATGGCCCAAGGATCAGCCCATAGTTTTCCATTGCTCTCCTCTCCTTTGCCTTCACATCTGCGTGTCAGGCACTGGACCCAGCTGTTCCTCCTCTTCCTCATCAGCCACCTCCAGACCTGGGGGCTATTGACTCTCCATCTAAGGGCTGATGGATGGCCCATTCTCTCTTCCCCTCGGAGCTCTCAGATTGCCTTGATGCTGGCCCAGACTCCCACACCTCTTCCTCCTCCTCTGATTCGGCTGCTGGAGGGGCCAGGCGGCCAACAGGCCACAACAAAGTCACTTCCCTTTGGGTAAATATAATCCTTGCTGAAGGCCCCTAAATTGCTATTGAGCCTATTTGAAGGATGAATTAAAGTCCAGTTCATGAAAACGTTTTACATCCAGTATTTGTATGTATTTTTAATCTCTCTCTTTTTTCTTCCTCCCTTATGTGGCCCCTCTAGAGATTTCCATTGGCAGGAACCCGGTATAACAAATGTGCTGTCATTGGCAATGGTGGTATCCTACAAGGTAGCAGGTGTGGACAAAAAATTGACCAGGCTGATTTTGTCATCAGGTATCTGTTTTTTTTAAGAGAGCTCAGGTTACAAGGATGGGATCATAAGGAACACTTTCCATCCTTGGATTATCGAAGTAACAATTTTCTCATTTCTCCATCATTCTTCTCCTTCGTCTTCCTTTCCCCCTGCTTCCCCTTCTCTTTATCTCTTCTCTCTTCCATTTCCTTCTTTTTCCTCTTTTCTTCTTTCATTTTCTTTTTCTTCTTCATCCTCTTTTACTTCCCCAATCCCTTTTCTTTCTCCCTTTTTCCTCTTTTACCTTTCCTTTCACCTTCACTTCCTTCTCCGTCTTCCCTCCCTTCCTCTTCTTCCTTCCCTTCTTCTATTTCTCTTCCCCTCTCTCTTCCTCCCCTCCCTTTTCCCCTCCCCTTCCCTTCCTCCTTCTCTTTTCTCTTCCCCTTCTATTTCTCTTCTCCCTGTTCCTCCCCTCCTTCCTCTACTTTTCCCCTCCCCTCCCCTTCCTCCTCTTCCTCCCCCTCCCCCTTCCCTTTTCCTTTTCCCTTCCCTCTTTCTCCCCTCCCCTCCCTCTCCCCCTCCTCCTCCCTTTCCCTGTTCAACCCAGGAGCTTTAATTTCTAGTATTTTTGCAATTAAAACCATTGCTTATTTGGGAATCCTATGGGCATAAAACTCCCCCTCAGTATGATAAAAAGTGGGAGACGCATCCAAAGAAAACAGCAAGGAAGGAGCTATTTCTTCGAGATGACAAGTGAAGTCTTCCACCACCTGGTTCTAGACTGAACACGTATGAAACAATATCAAGAATTAGCGCAAATAATTTTGGGTGCTGAGATTCTGGCAACAACACTCCCCATTTGAAGTTCTTACAAAAATACACCACCACCACCATCCTGCATTAAGAACCGAACCAAACCTACCTATTTCCCTTCTTTTGCAGTTTTAAATAACAGTACAGGTAATCCTCAACTTATAACAGTTCATTTAGTGACCGAAGTTACAACAGCAGTGAAATAAGTCACTTATGACCATTTTTCACAGACTGTTGCAGCATCCCAGTGGTCACATGATTTAAACTTGGATTCTTGACCACTAGCTCCCATTTATGACAGTCACAGTGTTCTGGGAGTCATGATCCCCATTTTGCGACCTTCTGACAAGCAAAGTCTATGGGGAAGCATAGTGATTGCATAGTGAAACACCTGCAGTGATTCACTTAAAAAATGTGGTAAGAAAAGTCATAAAATGGGCAAAGCTCACTTAACAAATGTCTCCCTCTTTAGCAACCTAAATTCTGGGCTTAGTTGTGGTGGTAAGTCAAGGACTACCTGTAATGCATTTGTTTCAGTTTAATCTCTGTCTGTTTTCCGTTTGCTCCCCCACCCAGGTTTAATCTGCCTCCCTTAAGTACAACTGAAGATGTGGGAACCAAGACACACTTAGTGACTATCAACCCCAGTATTTTTGGTATTAGGTAAGGAAGATTATGTAAATACAAATATTAATCAACTACAGTCTGTGAACGCCTGAAGAAGGCAGCCACTCTAAACTTCTAAGAAACACACAGAGTATCGGTGTTTTTAAAAAAAATACATGCTGATCTCTTTTGAAAGATGGCGTTTTGCAAAAAAATCAAAATGGGCACCTAACAAAAGTTTCATTCACATACTGTGGCTTGTCAAGTGTTGGAAGAAATATACATTTGGTTCAGTTCCAAGCTAGGATGAAGCAGAACCATCAAGCACATGTTTCTCTGGGGCAGCTGACCACATGGAGTTGAGAGTGAGGAGTTTTTATACCTTCCATCAGGCTTTGCACTTGAGCTTCCTGTTCCTGTGCAAGAACATGTATTCTATTGGCTGTTGTCAGACTCCCATGGGACTATGTGGGGGTCATAGCTGGCTCTGTAGCAGGGGTGGATTTGCCCAAATTCGAATATTATGGCTGGTTCAGAGAACCACCAAATCCCACTCCTGGCTTGCCCTGCCCACCCCAGCCCATCCCTTTCACCCCGCTCCTCCCAGGAGTCTCCATGTGGCCCATTTTGGAATGCAAGGTAAGTGCAAGACGCTCATGGAGGCTCAGGAGGGGAAAAAACAGGCCTCCCAGAGATTCCAGAAGAACAGGCCTCCCAGAGATTCTGGAGACTGGAAACAGGCCTGTTTCCAGTCTCCAGAGCCCAGAGGAGGCAGTTTTTGCCCTCCTAGAGGCTCGAGGAAAGCCTATGGAACCTGGAGAAGGCAAAAACACTCCAGTCCCTGTCGTGCAGGAAGCTGACTAGGCCATGCCCACCATGGCCATGCCCACCCAGCAAACTGAGCAGAGAACTCGTTGCTGTAATTTTTGAAGCCCACCCCTGCTCTGTAGGTTGTCTAAGAAGTTTGATAGAAATTTCTGAGGGTGATACTATGTTCTTAGGGTTTAGGAGATTGTGCAGTGTAGTGAGCTCTGTGTCTTAATGGGTTAATTCTATTATATCCTTAGGGGGCATATCTTTAATCCCTTCACCCTGGAACTGACAGTCTTTTATAGATAGGCTGGCCCAATCTTTCTCGAGGGAGCTGGGGCTCGTGAGCTTCTGTCACCCTTAAGGTTTTTTATTTCTCTTTTAGGGGAAATATTATATTCTGCCTTTTAAAAATAGTCCTCAAAACGTTTAATTCTTGTAGAAGGTGGGGGATTGGGTACTAACTCTGTACATGAGGGTGTGGTTGTCTTTTGGGATTTTCTCCTCTCTTTTTTTTTTTTTGAAGATTCCAAAACCTGAGGGATCCTCCAACGGCTTTTATAGAGGTTCTTCAGGCCTACCAAAATGCCCTTTTCCTCATTCCTGCATTATCCTTCAATTATCACCTTACAATTGCCTACCGTGCTGTAAACATCATGAAGGATTTTGGCCTGGCCCATAGGGCATTCTTCCTCCACCCACGCTACCTGGCTGCCCTCAATAAGTATTGGAAACTGAAAGGGATGAAAGAAACACGCCTGACCACTGGCTTTATGTTCACCAATTTGGCTCTGGAGTTCTGTGACAACATTTCTCTCTATGGCTTCTGGCCCTTTCCATATGACCTGACTGGGAAACCACTCAATCATCACTACTATGACAACGTGTTGCCACATCCTTCCATTCATAACATGTCCGAAGAGTTTTCCCGTTATCTCAATATGTATGCCCAGGGTGTCTTGCGCATACAGCTTGGCAAATGCCAGTGAGGTTTGGATAGGGAAGACAGTCCCTACCGAGGAATAAATCAGCCAAAGGAAAAACATTTGGTTTGCGGTTCCCACTAAAGTATGAATGTGGCAACGTGGAATTTGTACCGGTAAGGAAAACAAGCTTCCACCAGAATCCTTCCAAAAACAAGACATCCCGCACATTCTCCTGTAGTGTGACATAACTCATTTGTATTCTTACTCATCTAATGGGCAGAAACAGCAGCCTTTCACACAACCTGGGCCGAAATAAGGGAACATGCAATTGTTACGTTTGTAAAAAATAAAAAAAGAAGCTGTTTCACACTAAGTAACTGGCCAAAGCGGAGTCTTTTTCAAAAGTTTTTAGTTGGGAAACCAAGAGGGTTTATGGAGGAAATGTCAGTTATGGGAATGTTGATGGTTGATTTGTCACAAGTTGATAATTTGTTGGAATATCCTTGAGTCCTCAACATGGCTACCCTTGAAGAGTATCCAGAAGCGCCAACTGGTCCAAAAGGCAGCAGCCAATGCAGTTCTGTGAATGATTTGCAGATGAGATGAGATAGGAAGGGAAGGGTAAAGGAGAGGAAATAAAGAAAAGGGAAGGGAAGTGATCTGATCCAAACCCTTTTCCAATAAAACAAACACGAACCAAAGGGAACAGAAACCTTTTAATGATTCTTATGAATCCCCAGTTAAAAGGCTACTGCAAACTAATTAAGTTTGATAAGCACGAGCCTCGCCAAAATTACGAGGCTGCCAAGAATAACAGATAAGGTTACCTAAAAATATTTTACAACACAAGAGTCTTCAAATACCAACTAAGATACTGCAATGTCCACGAGTCTCAAGTTTCAAAATGTCTTTGCTTCCTGCAAAGAATGTCTGATTCACAGCTGGCTTTTATCTTGAAAGAAGGGCCATTGCAGCCTTACTCCCCAATCTCCCATGCTGCTGCAGCTGCTCTTTCCTGCGAGCAGCCCTGTGCACACGCACACTTTAGCACAGGCTCCTTGGTAACCTCATCACTGCTGCTGTTGCAGCAACTTCTGCTAATTATAAAAATACTTTTCTGGTAATTTTCCATCCTGCTTCATTGCCCGCCCCCACAATCTCTGAAAGCAGCAGTCCACTGCCTAATGGTCGTGGCCCTCATCTACGTCCTCGCTCTCCTCAGCTGTCTGCACCTGCTGCTGGCTAACCACAACAGGAAGGGAAGGAAAAGGAAAACTTTTGTCGCTCTTTTCTGTTTTCTGTGAAAATAGTGGCACACATTAAAAATTGAAATTCTGATGTCTGTTGTCAAAAGAAGCTGCATCCATCCATCTATTTAAAGCTATACATACACACACACACATACACACACGTAGTTCTCGACTAAATGTGATATGACTGCTTTTCACAGTTATGACCTTTTCACGGTTACAACCCCATGATCAAGTGATCAAAATTCAGGTACTTGGGAACTGACTCATTTATGACCAATGCTGTGTCCCAGGATCATGGGATCGCCTTTTGCAACCTTCTGACAAGCAAAGCCAATGGGGAAGCCAGATTCACTAAAATAACCAACTTACTAACTGATCTATTGCAATGATTCACTTAATGGTTGCGATTAGGAAGGTTATAAAATGGGGGAAAATCCACTTAACAACAACAGAAATTTTGGGCACAATTATAAGTTGAGGACTATACACACACACACATACACATACTCAGAGGTCCCCCTCTCCTGCTCGCATCAGCCTCTTTCCCATTATTACTCATCCTGCAAGAGCAGAAGGCAGGGTATGTGATGTGTCTTCTACCAAGGAAGTACACTTGATGGGACTTTAGAAGAACGCCCTTTTCTGTAGTGGCTCTTTTCCTTTGGAATATCATCCACAGTTTGGTCCTCTTCCTATTACTTTTCTGGAAGGTTCTGAAAACATGGTTTCATCAGCAGGCCTGGGAGCCCCAGACTGATTTGGAGCTGATCAAATGGCTTGCATCAGGGATCTCCAACTTTAAGACTTGTGGAGTTTAACTTCCAGAATTCCTCAGCTAGCCATGCTGACTGGGAAATTCTGGGAGTTGAAGTCCACAAGTCTCAAATTTGCCAAGTTTGGAAACCTCTGGCTTGTATGATTGTGCTTGCCATGGAAGGGCAGGGGGTTTCTGGGATTTTTACAGTGTTGATTTTTAATGCTGTCTGCCACTTGGAGATACCATGGATGAGTAGGACGACCATGTAGATCTATTTAATAAATAATAAATAAATAAATCAGGCCCGTACTTTCCTTGGTGCCTTTTAGTATAGTCTATCTAATGATTTAACTACCAAACTGGCCATATCACCATGGCAGTTTTTTTCAAGTAGGGGAACAGATCCTTGGTGCAACTGGAATATCTACAACATGCTCTCAAAATCCCTACAGAATCCAGTGACTGATCAAGTGATCCCTACTTTATTGAATCTAAGCTGTACATCTGGGTGGGTTGTTATCAATCCATGTTGTCCCGAAGAAGCTCCTGGACTTGGCAGAAAGGTATTGGATTACTCATTATTACCTGGGAACCAAGAAATTAAATTATGGCCGAAAAAAGGATTGATTCAACGTCAAGTGCAAAAGCTCTGGCCCATACATGAAGGTTCATTTAAGGTGGTTTATTGGTAAAAACCTGTGCACAAGAATCTTCTTAACTAATGGTAAGCACCTGGTTACAGTTAAATTAGGATAAACAGCACTTAAAAGGGTTGGACTTATTTCACTTGGGTGCGCGAAGGGAGATTCAGCCAATCTCGTACACATGTACTCTGACAATAAGGGTAATAATATTTGTGGCTATGTAAGGATTCTAGGCTGATCTCCATTTTCGCTCCACTCCCAGGTTCTGCCACTCATACACTCTACTGGCCTTCACAAAGTTCTTTCATCCATCTACCTCTTCACCCACCCACCCATCTAAACATCCTTTGTGGGGTTTCTAATGGATTAAACTAAGCAGTTTTCACAGTAATAAAAACACTTTGAAAGTTATAAAAATCACTGCCATAAATAAACTATCGATCAGCTGTACACTGATAAAAAATCAGTCAACAGTGCCTTTTGCACTGGAAGGATCTGTAGAGAATAAGGAAGATGACCTTGACAGGCCAAATCTGATACCCCCACAGCTTATATCTGAAACAAGCAGAAAGTATGTGTAAGACACTTTCCTAATTTGCATAGGTATAAGAAGGGGAAGGGGCATGGCACAATGAAACTTGCAAGATTCTGCGATACCTATCTCTTGGGATATATCAAATTAGGTTAGAAGGTTATAACTTTACTCTGGCAATATCCTGTCTATTAAGTGTAAGCAAATAAAGAATTGGACTCAGTCGGAATTAACTGTGTGGCCTCTGGTCTCAAACCTGACAACAACCTTCATGTAAAACATTCACTCTTCGCTACAGTCTGTTGCTATTTTACTATATTGATTTTATACCAATGCCCTATTGCTGTAGGAACTCAGTATGGAAAATTTCAGATGTCATCCTTCCTTTGAGATAACGGTGCTTATTACTTACTGGTATCATATTTCATATTTGTCTTTGGTGCTTGATATAGACTAGTGTTTCCAACTTTCAAATATTGGGAACTTCAACTCCCAGAATTCTCAGCAATGGTCTTTTTGGCTGGGGAATTCTAGGTACCAAAAGCCACAAATCAGGCAATTGGGAAAACTGACCTGGAACCAAAATGGGTTGTGTTGTTTACATGATTATGGGTGGAAGAATGAGGTTGTGAATTTTAAGCACAACAATCATATTTTGTGTTATCAAATGTTACCACATAGAAACTACATTGCAACATGTATACAGGTAGATCTTTACTTATGACCATAATTGAGCCCCAAATTTCTGTTGCTAAGTGAGATAGTTGTTAATCCAGCTTTGCCCCATTTTGCAATTGTTCTTGCCATGTTTGCTAAGCGAATCTGCTTGCAACAAAGTCATAAAAGGGGATCACATGACCCTGGCAGACTGCAACAGTCATAAATAAGAGCCAGTTGCCAAGCCTCCAAATTTTGTTCATTTGTGGGGATGCTGCAACGGTCGTAAGTGAGGAAAATGGTCAGAAGTCACTTTGTGCAACTTAAAACAGTCACTAAACAAATGGTTGTATGTGGAGGGCTACCTGTATTCTGTTCAAAACAGAGAAAATGCTCCTAAAAACACTTCACAGATGGAAAGTAATTTGAGACCTGTTCCGTCCGGAAAAACGCGTGGTAGACCGGGTTCCAGTAAACAAGTCTTTATTTCAAACAAGCAACAGTAACGGAACGGCTGGCTAAAGCCGCGGCAGCCCTTTTTATACAGGCTTGCCTGCCGGCTTATAGCCAATGACGTTTCTTTAACTTTGCCGCCTTTAAGCGGCTCCCTGGATTGGTTCCTAGCGAACCAATCCGCTTTCGGCCTTTCTGGCCAATCAGAATGTTCAACTTGGACTCTTCCAAGTTATACAGAACAAGACCAATGGACAAATCTCAAAATTTTGAAAATGTGTCTGAACCACACTTAGAATAATACTGCATCCAGTTTTGGTCACCACACTATAAAAAAGATGTTGAGACTCTGGAAAGAGTGCAGAGAAGAGCAACCAGGATGATCAGAGGACTGGAGACTAAAACTTATGAAAAATGGCTGCAGGAACTGGGCACGGCTGGTCTAGTGAAGAGAAGGACCAGGGGAGACATAACAGCAGTGTTTCAGTATTTGAGGGGCTGCCACAGAGAGGAAGGGGTCAAGCTATTCTCCAAGGTACTCGAAGGCCAGACAAGGAACAATGGATGGAAACTGTCCAAGGAGAGATTCAACCTGGAAATAAGGATAAATTATCTGACAGTGACAGCAATTAACCAATGGAACTGCTTGCCTTCAGAGGTTGTGGGAGCTTCATCAATGGAAGCTTTCAAGAAAAGACTGGATTGCCATCTGTCAGAAATGGTGTAGGGTTTCCTGCTTGGACTATATGACCCACAAGGTCCCTTCCAACTCTGTTAATTTAAAAAGGTCTCTCCCAACATGGCTGCCTTGATAGATGCTAACCTTCACAAAATTTTTCTGATCAGAAGACAATTTTTCTTAAATTCTTCTCTGCCGTGCCTTCTACAATGGGCTCTTCACCATCCCATTTTTTTTCATGAGTAGATCAGTACTTCCAAGCAAAGTTGGGACTATCCACTATTTTTTACATTTTGAAAAAGTTTCTTTGATCTCTATGGGCAAAGGGATACCCTGGGAAATTAAGATGATGCTAAATTGCACCTTTCTTTTGCAATGAACTAATTTCACCCTCACCAGCTTCCCCTGAGATCCTGGTATCTAATTGGTATTATGAAGCCAATTATGGAACTCACACTCATATTTGGGGCTTGGCTGGAGCCTAGAAGTTAAATCTCAAGTCGGCAAAGTTACTTTGGAGTTACAGCAACACCCCAGTGTATTTGCTTTGGTGGCTCCTTGATGTCTGTTCAGTTAATAATATGCTTCTGTAAAGAAACAGATTCTAGTAAACTCTCTAGGGCTTCAAGATCTCTAAAGTTTAAACAACTGAAAGCAAAAGAAAGTTAAGTGTTTTTCCACTTACTTTTACAGAGAGGCAGGCCACATTTGCCATTTGTATAGACCTTTCTAACTGGTGATATTCAAAGTTTGCTCCCATTCTTCTCTCCCCATTGAAAAGAAGGAAAAAAATAGCTCTGGTATTTTTATATCCTAATTGGGCCTTTGCAAACAGATAGAAGCTTGCTCTATTTATTTATTTTTTAAAGACAAAATAATAAGCTCACAAACCCAGAACCACATTGTGGGAAACAAATCCGTTTAGGGTTAATTCTATTAAGCCATCTGGATTCTACTTGAAGCAAGATGGGTGGCAAGCAAATTTAATAATAAATAAATAAAATCATGGGGGTAGTTTGAGGGCAAAATTACTCTTTGCCAACTCGGGTTTATTTTATTTTTTTAAAGCTACTACAGCAAACAATTACTTCTTTCTAGAATTTTTTTATTCAGGAATGAAGATTTTAGAAAAATAATTGTTTGGCAATTGTGGGAAAGTACTAGAAGCATCTTTTCTCCTTGCCTCCCATTTGTCCTTCTCTACAGGAAGATATTGTTCTCCAGGCCAAACCATGTTAGTACCTGCTTCAAATCTATGATTGTCATATTTACCTATCTTGGTTCACTGCAATCACAAAGGCAAAGAACTATAATTAAACAGTGATGGGTTGGGGTGTTTTTTTTTGGAAATTTACATTTTCTAATGGCATTTAAATTTTTAGAGTTACTTTCTTGATAATAGCAATGGCAATGGCAATGGCAGTGGTAATATACAGCCCTCTCTAAGCAGTTTATACAGTCAACATATTGCCCCCAACAATCTGGATAATCATTTTACTGACCTCAAAAAGATGGAAGGCTGAGTCAACCTTGAACCAGTCAGAATCAAACTCCTGGCTGAGGGCAGAATTAGCCTACAAAACAGCATTATAACCACGGTGCCACATGCCTCTGATCATTTGTACTGAGCTGTAAAGCGAAGTTTATCAAACTTGGCAACTTTTAAGTTGTGCGGGCTTCAACTCCCAGCATGCTGGCTGGGAAATTCTGAGAGTTCAAGTCCATACATCTTATAGTTGCGATGGTTGAGAAATACTGCTGTATTTCAGTGAGAAATCAAGAACTATTTCAAATCATTGCTAAAAGAAGTCAGAAAGCTAAAATATTGAACCATCTGGTCACTTTTTTCTATAATGTTCTCCCACCTGTCCCGTCCCCCCCATATATGAATTTACCTTTAAGTTCACGTCTTAAAGATGCCAAGTTTGAGAAACTCTAGAAGCATCTGGTCTGCAGTTAGTTTTAAGTATTCATAGAGGCAACTTTGGGCAGGTGTCATTTGTGATGTGTGAGCTTATTTTGTTTTATTGAGAACTGTCCAGGGTCATGACGCACAAAAGGGATAGCCGTAGGAATCTTTTCTAAATGAATGAAAAAATTGAGCTTCCCAATGTTCCCCGATATGTCTGTCAATCTTTCATGATGTCTATAACAAATCAAAGGTGCTTGAAACTTTGGCAGTTGTACGGTCTTAATATTACTTTATTTATTTATTACTTTATTTATTTGTTTGTTTGTTTATTTATTTGATTTGTCAATCACTTACAAGATAATAGGTATAAGTATATACATAGTTATGAATACATGAAATGGGTACATATAAGAAAAATAAAAGAAACAATAGGACAGGGATGGTAGGCACGTTGATGCTCTTATGCATGCCCCCTACAGACCTCTTAGGAAAGGGGTGAAGTCAATGAAAGGGGTGAAGACAGTCTAAGGTTAAAATTTTTGGGGTTTGGGGAAGAAATTAGAGTCAGGTAGAGTATTCCAGACTGATCACTCTTGCTGAAGTCATATTTCCTGCAATCAAGTTTGGTGTGGCTAACCTTGAGTTTGTGTCTATTGTGTGCTCTTGTGTTATTATGGTTGAAGCTGAAGTATTCATTGACAGGTAAGTCATTGCAATGATTTTATATATCATATTTAGATCAGATCGAAGATGGTGTAATTCAAGGTTTTCTAGGTCTAGAATTTCAAGTCTGGTGGCATAAAGTATTCTATAACAAGTAGAGGAGTGGAGATTTCTTCTTGTGAAATATTTCTGGACTTTCTCAACTGTCTTAATATGAGATACGTAGTGTGGGTTCCAGACTGATGAGCTATATTCGAGCATTGGTCTAGCAAATGTTTTGTATGCTCTAGTTAGTAGTGTAATGTTACCAGAGAAAAAGCTACATAGGATTAGGTTAACAACTCTTAATGCCTTTTTGGCTATGTAGTTACAGTGGGCTTTAGCACTTAGATCATTAGAGATGAGTATTCCAAGGTTCTTTACAGAGTTTGGATCATCAACAAGATTTTGACTATTCAGCTTGTATTTTATTTACTGATTTTTTTGCCAATATATAAGACAGAATATTTATGTGTTGAGATTTGAAGTTGCCATTTTTTGACAATTCTGATACCTAGTCAAGATCTTTTTGAAGGGTAGCAGTATTGTCTTTGGTATTGAACAGCTTTACATCATCAGCGAAAAGAACGCAGTTGCTCTTAATATGATCACAGAGGTGATGTAGAATATGAAGAGAATTGGTCCTAAAACACTGCCTTGAGGGACACCACTATTGACAGGTACAGAATTTGATAGGACAGTCCCAATTTTGACCATTTGTTGTCTATTTGACAGGAATGCTTCTATCCAGTTATGCAGTTGTCCAGAAATACCATAAGATTTTAGTTTTAGGAGTAGTTTGTCGTGTACCACTGAATCAAAGGCTTTCCAGAAGTCTATGTAGATTGCGTCTATTTTTTTCCTTGATCGAGTTGTGTGGCCCATATGTTTTTGCAGTGTAAGAGTTGCAGATTGCAGGATAGTTTTTTTCTGAAACCAATTTGTTTATTAGAGAGTAGGTTGTTTGTCTCTAAGTGGAGGATAATGTATTGGTTAATAATTGAATCCATGACTTTACAGGTGACGCAGCAAAAAGAGATTGGTCTATAATTTTCAACTAGGCTGGGGTCTCACTTTTTGAAGATGGGGATGACTGTGGTTTGTGACCATAGGTTAGACAAGGAACTAGTCCTGAAAGACTTTTCAAAGATTATGCTTAGAGGTTCGGGTATGGCAGTGGATAGCTTTTTAAAGAAAGAGGCACATATTATGTCCAGTCCAATAGATAGAGATGGTTTTAGATTGCATAGTGCTTTTTCAAAATTGTCTTCTGAAAAGCCCATGTCACACTGCACCAACGGATGGGAAGAGGATGTAAAATGGAGAGAAATACTTGCCATCCGTTGGTTAACGCGATGCATCCGTTCTGTACTCACTGCGTCTATTTTTCTTCCTCTCTATCCGTCCAGCATCCGTCGACTGAGGTTCCATCTGCTCAAAAAGTTTTGAGCTGCTCAAAACATTTTGAGCGGAAAATGTATCCAACGCGTCCATTCTGCATCTGCTACACATACGGGGAACATCCATTCTACATCCGTCGTCATCCGTTACGCGTCCGCTATATCTGCTAGGCATCCGCTGCGCATCCGCGCAACTCAAATCCGCTCCAGCAGAAAGCGGACACAGGGAGGAAGCAGAACGGACGCGGAACGGACATGCAGTGTTAGTAGCACGGACGGAGAAAGGATGAAAGCAGATGCAGCTCACATACAAATCATTTAAAATGGAAAAAACGTTCGCAGAGGGGACCTATCTCGGATATTAAGAATGTCTAGAGGATGCCTAGAGGATGCAAAGGGACACATAGGGGAAAACCTATATTGTCTATAAAAAGGGGGAGCAACTCACCTGGATCTCACTTTCAGACCAGCAGCCCTGCTGTGCAGACCTTGGAAGCCTTCGTCTGGTTCTTCCTCTTCCACAGCATCCATTGATGTCCACCATGGATCGTAACACAGTCCTTTTGGTAGCTACCATCGTTCTGCAACAGTGCGAAGCCATCTAGAGGCTCTTTCAACTGTTCTACGGGAAGAAAAGGAGGCGGCCAAGAAGCATCTGGGTCTGAAGATGGATCGGGAGAAGAGCAGAATACGGACTGTACAACAAGCTGATGATGGAGCTGAGGAACGAAGACCCTCGTGCATTCCAGAACTTCATGAGGATGCCTCCAGCCATGTTTGACGAAGTTGTGGTGCGACTGACACCCAGGTTGACCAAGCAGAGCACCAACTTCTGGCCCAGCCTGGACCCTGGGCTCAAGGTGGCACTGACTCTGCGCCACCTGGCCTCAGGGACCACGTACAGGAGCATGCAGTACGGCTGGAGGGTGCCACACAACACCATCAGCATTGTGCTCAGAGAAGTGGTGCAGCCCATCATCGAAGAATACCTGGAGGAGCTCCTCTAGTGCCCCTCCACTGAAGAAGGCTGGAAGAAAGTTGTAGAGCAGTGGTATCAGAAGTGGACCTTCCCCCACACTGTTGGAGCCATAGATGGGAAGCACATGGCCTGCAAAGCTCCAGCCAAGTTGGGGTCCACTTATTTCAACTACAAGGGCTTCTTCAGCATCATCCTCTTCGCCATGGTCGATGCTGACTACAAGTTCATGTATATCGATGCTTCAGGCAACGGCTCATCTTCAGATGCTCAAGTATACAACGCCAGTCACCTCAAGCAGGGGCTGGAATGCAACCTCATCGTGGGCTTCCCAGATCCAGACCCCCTGCCCAACGACACGCAAGATGTGCCCTACTTCATCATGGGGGATGACGCCTTCTCCCTCAGAACCTACCTCATGAAGCCCTACACTTCCAGATGCCTCACCCGTGAAGAGAGGATCTTCAACTACAGGCTGTCCAGGGCAAGACGGATGTTGGAGAACGCCTTTGGCATCCTGGCCAACAGGTTCCAGGTACTTCTCACCACCATGCAGCATCGCCCAGAGACCGTGAGGAGGATCGTGGAAGCTTGCTGCATCCTGCACAATCTCATGCGCACCCGCTATCCAGTCTTGCAGAACAGGCTCGTGGACCTCCAACAAGGCAATGGGGACATGGAGTCTGGGGAATGGAGGCAAGGGCGAAACCTGATAGACACTCAGGATGTGCAAGGCCCCAACAGAGCCTCACGTGAAGGGAAGAAGCAGCGCAACCTCCTGAGACACTGGTGCAACTCCTCAGCTGGAGCAGTGGAGTGGCAAGACTGGATGATAGATGATTGATGGATGCTCCCTTCAGCCTGTCTCATCACACTGATGAGATTGTGCCATGTATGTTGGGTGGGCCTAAAATGAACAGGGCATTTAATAAAGAGTTGTGTTTATGTTGAAATGTGTGGATCAATGATTACATTGTTATTGATAATAAAGGGCCATAGGTGTGGCACCTGGGAGGGTGGACCATCCAGTCCCACTATGCTTGCACTGGAGGTTTATCAATCCCACAGCTATCTTAACCCATCCCAAAGGTATCCCTGCCCATCCCACAGCTATCTTAACCCATCCCAAAGGTATCCCTGCCCATCCCACAGCTATCTTAACCCATCCCAAAGGTATCTCTGCCCATCCCACAGCTATTACCCATCCCAAAGGTATCCCTGCCCATCCCACAGCTATCTTAACCCATCCCAAAGGTATTCCTGCCCATCCCACAGCTATCATAACCCATCCCAAAGGTATCCCTGCCCATCCCACAGCTATTACCCATCCCAAAGGTATCCCTGCCCATCCCACAGCTATCTTAACCCATCCCACAGGTATCCCTGCCCATCCCACTGCTATCCTAACCCACCCCATAAGCATGCAAAGGCTTAAACCATTTCTAAAAGTTTCCACCAAGACTTTATTGAAAAAAATAAATGAAGCAAGTGTGTGAAGCAAAGATAATCTTTATTAATAACAAGTTGTAAAAGAAAAATGACCCAAGTCAAGTGTCCAAATAAAGTCTACAGGTAGCCACCCAGTCTCTCGCACTCTTCTCTGTCACTCAGAGGTGTGCCCAGTCTCAGGGGTGAAGGGTCCAGGTGCTGAGGAGGTGGCTGCTGCTGGAGTGCTGGTCTGAAGCACCACTGGGGTGCCTGGCCCCAAGAGGACAACAGGGGATGGTGTGTTGAGGAAGCTCTCAGACAGCTGGCTCAGCCCCGTGATGTTGAGAGCTCCTTCCTCCATGCCATGGGATGTCAGCCCCAGTACCGATGACAGATGTACTGAGGCTGGGCTTGGCTGTGGGGTGGAGGAAGGAGTAGTGTAGTGGGGCTGTCTGGTCTGCAGCTGGGTGAGGACTGGCATGGGTGGCATCGGTGGCAGCAGTGGCGTGGGTGGCATCGGTGGCATCAGTGGAACTGGTGGCAATGGTGGCATCCGATTAACCTGTGCCTGGACTGGGAAGGGCCACTGCCTGTGCTGTTGGACCTCTTGGTAGCCATAGCCCTGGTAATTGAGGGCCTGTGGAAAGCCTTGGAATGGGAGGGACATCACCCGGGGTGGAGGAGCAGACCTGCACTGGGTGGGAGCAGGTTCATCTGGATCTGGAGGGTTGTGAAGCAGATCCTGTCCTTCACCACCTGGTACTGGGGTTCCGCCATTCCACGAGGGTCTGGTTCACATAGGTGAGGAAGGGCTTGCGGTTGGAGGATGAGGAGTCGGTGTGTACCAGCTGAGAGAGGAGATCTATACTGGTGCGGATGGTGTCCCTGATCTCCAGCAGGACAGTGTGGCTCTGCCCCTCCTGTCTGGCTCTCTGCCTTTCTGTGGAGGTGGAGCTGGGGGTGGATGTGGGTTGGACTGTGATGGAAGTGCCGTCTCCTTTCTCCCACTGCACCAGGGAGTACTCCACGTGCTCTGCCACGGTTAGAACAGCTGTCTGCGGGTTCTCCGTCATGGCACGCTCCACAGACACCTGCCTGGAGACAGGAGCTGACTCTCTGCCAGAAGAGGACTGGCTCTCAGCAGGATGCCTGAGAGAGATGGTTGTGAGAGGGGCTGCTTCTCGGTGGCCGATCTCACCCTCCAGGAAGCTGCACCTGGCCATGACGTAGGTCTCTCTGTCCATCAGCTTGACCGTGGCCTGGCCAGATTTCTTCAGGTGCAGCTTCCCGTACCAGGTGTGCATGTGCTTCCACCAGCCGAGGAGCACCTCGGAAGTGTAGCCCAGGCTCTCCGCCTTCTCTCTCCAAGCAGCCTGCTTCCTTTTGGTGTCCCTATAGATCCTGTGTCCCTTCCGCCATAGATACTCATTCTCTCTTAGCCACTCCAGCACCTCATCCTCATGTTCCTCCTCGATGTTGTATTGCCTCCTCTCTCGTTCTCGCGTCTGCCTCTTCCTCCCTTTGGCAGGACCACATGGACCCTCATCAGAGGGGCTTCCAGGTTGTAGGGGCTGCTCCTCCACACCACTACTAGCAACAGCAGCAGCAGAAGGACCGGCAGGACCAGGATCATCATCAGCAGAGTAAGCACCAGCAGCGCCAGCAGCACAAGCAGGACCAGGAGCACGAGCAGGACCAGCAGCACCAGCAGCATCAGCAGCACCAGGAACACGAGCAGGACCAGGAGCACCAGCAGGACCAGGAGCACCAGTAGGACCAGGAGTACCAGCAGGACGAGGAGCAGCTTCAGCAGAGTAAGCACCAGCAGAATCACCACCGCCAGAAGCAGCTTCAGCAGAGTAAACACCAGAAGCACCACCGCCAGAAGCGGCATCAGCAGAGTAAGCACCAGCAGAAGCACCACCGCCAGAAGCAGCAGCATCAGCTCCTCCAGAAGCAGAAGTAGCAGAAGCCCCAGCCCCAGAAGAGTGAGCCCGTGCTGCAGAAGCCCCAGCAGAAGCAGAGTGAGGGCCAGGGGGTGGGAGGGTGGCCCTGTCCTTCTTGCCAGGGCAGGCAGCAGATGGATGAGGCTTTCTCTTCTTCCCCATGGTTGTGGGGTTGCTGGCTGGCAGGCAGGCAGGCAGGCAGCAAGCCTGGCAGGCAGGCTGGCAGGCAGGCAGGCAGGCAGGCAGGCAGGCAGCAAGGCTGGCAGGCAGGCTGGCAGGCAGGCTGGCAGACAGGCACCAAGGCTGGCAGACAGTCGATGTGTCTGGAAGCAGGTCTTTCCTCTGAATGTTGACCTGCTTGGGAGCTGCTTCCCTTTATATCCGCGGGGCTGACGCAATGCATCCTCCCCGCATGCGCAGTGAATGCTAGGCATCCGCTAGGCATTCGCTAGGCATCCGCTAGGCATCCGCTAGGTTTCTGCTGTGCATCTGCTTCATCCGCTCGGCTTGCGCTCTGCATCCGCTTTATCCGTTCCGCGTCCGCTTTGCTGCGTTCCCCCAGAAGCCTTGCGGATGTGCCATCTGTTCCCATCCGCTTCCATCCGCTAGGCTTCCGTGGAGCATCCGCTTTCCATCCGCCCTGCGTCCTCCCTCCATCCGTTCCTTTCTGTGTTGTCCGCTCTGGTGATGCAAATTTTTGCCCCTTTTGAGAGCAGACAACAATGGATGGAACATTTTTCTTGTCCGCTGTGTCCTTTTTACAAACATTTTGCATCCGTCGGCCAGTGTGACAGGCCTTAAAATCAATATGTATTAGATCATTGTAGTTGTCTGTAGTTCAGCTAGGAAATACTGGACATGATCCATTGCTGTTTACAAATACTGAACCAAAGAATGTGTTAAAGAGGTTGGCTTTAATGGTGTTGTCGTTGCAGTCTTTACCATTAGGTCCTATCAAGGGTGGGATGGACCTTGAGTCTTTTAGTTTGTTGTTTACAAAATTGTAAAAAGCGCAGGTGGAATTGGTGCGCAGAAGGTTTTTCTCTTGTTTAATGTGATAATTGGTGCATTTAGTCTTTATCTGGTGGCATAAATTATTGTATCAGCTTTTAAAATTGGCAACGTGACCAGATTTGTTTTTCCGCCAGAGTGATCTCTTTTTGGATTGAAGTTTCCTTATTGTTATGGGTAATCTGTTTTTTTTTGGGGGGGGTAGTTGTTGTTGGTACATATAGTTTGATGACTCTTTTGACTTCAAGTAAAAATATGTTGTAATGATCTTCAACAGTATTGCATCCAGTGAATAGAGATTGCCAATCAAGGGATGAGAGACTGTTGTCTACAAGATCATAGTTGCTTTTTTTTGAAGTTATAATTGGGGATTATGTCATTGTGATGATTTTTGTGTGGGCATATGTTGAGACAAAAGTCAATCATATTGTGGTCACTGCTGGAAAAGGGTTCTTTAGTTTGTATTCCGTAAATTAAATTCAAACTATTGCAGAAGATGAGATCGAGGCAGTTGTTTAGTCTATAGTGTTTTTGGTTACTAGTTGTTCCAGTCCCAGATTTGTAACAGCATTATAGAAGGTTGCGTGTATGGGTTCAGTTGTACATTCATTTAGGTGCCAGTCAATATGAGATAGATTAAAGTCACCAAGAAAGATAAAAGTGTGTGGGCAGGATGTTGCCCATGTTAGAAGTGAATTTAGCTTGTTTACATGTTCGATGTCATAATCAAGTGCTCTGTAACATAGCAAGAATCGAAATGTGATATTTAAGGATAGTTCACAGATGATGGTCTCAGGAAGAGCAAGCTCCTGGGCAACTTGGATGTTTTTTAGATGTAAGGACTTTTTGTAGAAGATAGCAACACCACCTCCTCTACGGATTTCAGGATCTGATCAGTAAACATGATAGTCTCTTACTGTGGCAATGGAGTCAGGAAGAGATGCGTTGAGCCATGTTTCACAGACAAATATGATGTCTAATTTAGCCATATTTAGTAAGAGGAGAAATTCAGGTATTTTATTCACAAGGCTTCTTGCATTGAGTAGCTTGCATTTAAGGCCAGCAGTAGTTGGAATTGAGGTAGTCAGGGGCATGCGTGCCTTGTCTTGGGTGATGGTGGATTGGTTGAGGTAGGGTTGTGGTTGAAGGTTAAAGCTGAGTTGCGGGTTGTGTGACTTACTTTTGATACAGTCGGCATGGTAGTCAATGTACAAGTCCTTCTCTCCATTGTCTAGATGTTTTTTGAGTTCAGTGAGGAGTACATGGGAGCGGGCACGTTGCTGTATGGTTAGGTCAGGGTGAGAACGGAGGTTCTTATGGTTGGTGTTGCTTTTGGCAAGTGAATTTATAGTTTAAATGAATTTACATTTGCTTGATTCATTTTTGCAAATGACCCTGCAGAAGCATGGGGCCACAGAGCCGACTCTGTTTTTGAGTTCTCGGCAAATGCAGGAAATGTCAAGTATTTCATCAGGGGAGATGGCTGATGCTTAAAAATCACTGATGATGTTTCGGACAGTTGTGATGTCATCATTGTCATTGATGTCCTCTAGACCAAATAAGATGGCATTTGGACATTTCCGTTCACACTCAACAGCTTCTCTGATGAGGCTTGGGATATCATTATTTGTGTGGTTTATGTTTTTTTGTGGATTGGGTTGTGGATTGTGTTGTGGTTGTTAGGTAGAGATGTGATTTGTAACCATTGGATGTTCAGGTTTTTGCGTTGTGTCTTTTTTTTTCAAGGTTGGATAATCTTTCTTTTAAGGCGTCCAGGGATGCTACTATGGTGTCAAGGGATGTTATTTGTGTTTCTATGGTATCAACTCTTTCAAACAGATCCAGTTTGGGTCTGCATGATTTGCAGAGATATGGAAACTAATTGGATGATTCTAGGTATTGAATCATTTGCTCAGGTAATCCCAAGCAGTCATAATGAGCGTATTTGTTACATAGAGAACATTTGATGGAAGTTTCATTATCCTTTCGAGTTTTGTAGCATTTAAGGCATGTGCAGGAGTCTTGTGGTTCATTGGTGGGGATTACTTTCTCTTTAAGTTGTGGTTTGGCATTGGATTTTTTTCTTGGCAAGGTACGTTTGTTAAGATGGTACATTGATTAAATTAATTAATGGAACAATTTTGGGTAATCAATATAGCCAATACCACACCAATCAATCAATTACAATAATCTCTCTAGTCAAATAATTTTCCTAAGCTACAATTAGCCTAATCAATTAATTACACTAATCGCTAATCAATTAATTACACTAATCATTAATTACACTATTCAATTAAATTCACTAAATCACTAATTTTACTAATCAATTAAATTACATGAATCTTGATCTTTTAAACTAATCAGTAATCACACTATTTGCACTACACACTCTAATCACACTAATCAATTAAAATGATAAATCAATGAAACCATTAATGAAATATTTTATAGAAATTGATTATTTAATCATTAATATAGGTAATGAGGTAGAAAAGTTGTAAGTTTTGAGGTAATGAATTAATCAGTGTTTGATTAAAGTAATGAGGTAGTATTGAGAGTCTGCAAAGAAAGGGTTAATTGTTTTACTAGCAGTTTTTATTTACTGGGTGGGAGGAATTTATTGCTCTGATTGCTGCTGCTATTACTCTGTAAACAATAGGCTCTAGCAAGATTTTCAAAGCTGGATTTTTGAAAGAGAGCAAAACTCGCTGAATTAAAACACTTTAACTGCAGTCAATATGTCTCTGAATAAGATTGTTTTCCAAAAGTTCTTCAAGTTGAGTAGTAGTAAAAATACAGTCCAGAAATTTGGGTTAACCAATGCAATCTGTCCTTGACTTTTAAAATTACTTCTAGTTGCAATATCTTTTTTTTCTTTTTTAACTAAATCTGACAATCACAGATTTCCCCTAAAGGGGAAGAATACTGCAAAATCCCATTCGCTCCCCACCCTACTAACCTGCTTTCCAGCTCCATTCTCCTGTGCAGGGCAACAAAAGAAGACACAGTCAATCAGCTGGGACTTGGAAGTCGGAGTGTAGATGGGGGCCAGGCCAGTCAGAGGGGGTATTTGCTGCTTCTCCGAACTACTCAAAATTTTCTGCTTCCGGTTCTCCAGAACTGGTCACAACCAGTTATAATACCACCTCTACTTCCCAGCCAACTTTATACAAATAACGTCAATGATTCGCTTAACAACTGCAATGAGTCACTTAACAACTGTGGCAAGAAGGGCCATAAAATGGAGTGAAATCCACTTAACAAATATCTTGCTTACCATTGGACAATTGCGGTTGTAAGTCAAGGACAACCTGTATAGGAACTGACTAGAACTGACTGGCATTTTTACAAATTAGACTGAAAATGATCTCACAAGCAGAATTAAGTGAAGATATTTCCCTGTATTTTGTTTATCTCCTTACCTCTTTTTAAGATTGGCTGGAGTGACAGTTGCTAGATTATTACACTGCTAAGTATAGTAATCCTAATTAAAATATATCTGAAAAGTGGCGGTCTACCCAATTTCTGTTGGATCCCAAAGAATGAAGTGTAAATTACATTTTTTTATTTTTTATTTATTTTAATTTGATTTGTCAATCGCTTACAAGATAACAGGTATAAAAATAAACATAGTTATGAATATATGAAATGGATACATATAAGAAAAATAAAAGAAACAATAGGACAGGGGTGGTAGGCACCTTGGTGCGCTTATGCATGCCCCTACAGACCTCTTAGGAAAGGAGTGAGGTCAATAGTAGACAGTCTGTTAAAGTTTTTGGGGTTTGGGGAAGAAACCAGAGTCAGGTAGAATATTCCAGACATTGACCATTCTGTTGCTGAAGTTGTACTTCCTGCAATCAAGTTTGGTGCGATTAACCTTGAGTTTGTATCTATTGTTTGCTCTTGTATTGTTATGGTTGAAGCTGAAGTATTCATTGACAGGTAGGACATTGCAATGTATGATTTTATATATTGTACTTAGATCGGACCGAAGGTGGCGTAGTTCTAGGTTTTCTAGGTCTAGAATTTCAAGTCTGGTGGCATAAGGTATTCTGCAATGAGTAGAGGAGTGTAGAACTCTTCTTGTGAAATATTTCTGGACTTTCTCAACTGTTTTAATATCAGATGCGTAATGTGGGTTCCAGACTGATGAGCTGTATTCAAGTATTATTCCCTGGATAATTGTTTATAATTGGTTCCACCACCAAATTTCTTATTGTTAGGACATTTTTCATAATGTTCATCCAGAATGCTTCCTGAAATTTAAGATGATGCTTCTGTTGTCAGCAGAAAGCAAATTTAATCTTTATGATATCTTCTCAGATAATTCTAAAAAATGCAGCCATCTCTATCCTTCTCAGTCATCCTTTTCCAATGTTAATTATTTTCCTCATTTTTTTCCGCATTCTTTTTGGCTTTCTCTGAAATTGTTCCAGTTAGGTTTAAAAAAAAAAAAAATAATAAGGTGCCAAGAAAACACTACTCCAAAAGGAAAGGAGTCAGACCAAGGTAAAAATGTAGCAGAATTATTTTTTTCCTGAGGTTTGGAAACCAAATTCAAAATTTTTAGAAGCCAAGGCTTATGGTTGACTTCTATTTAATTTGTGATCTATAACAAAACCAAAATCCCTTCAGTTTGGAATTTAACCAGATGGATATTTCTTCCAATGCTAAGTTCACAGATTGAACTATTGTTTTGTTTCATTGTGATTTATTGACTAAATAACAATTGGCTATATTTGCATGCCATATTAAGTCACAAGTTACACTAAGTCATAAACTTTGCGAGTATATAGGGTGAGAACTCTACAGGGCAACACTAGCATTGCTTGTAGTCCTAATGTCACAAAATAACGATGAAGTTGTTTTTCAGAATCAAGGCCCGAACTACAGAAAAAAGAATAATAGGGATCTGTAACTAGGTACATGCTAATTTGAAGGAATTCAGATGCTCATTATATGGCAACAATTAGTTTATTGTTGTTCTTTGATGACATCTATTCTAGATATCATTTCATGGACCAAATATGGTTGCCCTAGCTAAAGCAAAATTAAATTGGGGTTGTTTTTTGGGGTGTGTGAGGTGGAAGCAGATAAAAAACCACCAAAAGATTCGTTGATCTAAGGAAAACAAGGTTTTATTCACGTGTCTGTGGAGACGGGTCCCCTCAGGCATTGAAGGAACACAGAGCAAAATTCAGGAAGCATTTTTATTCCCTCTTACGAGACCTTGGCTCACATTCTTTCTGTTTTCAAATTGATACATGTATTTTGAAGGTTCATACTAGCTCCTTATCTAGCAAAAGTAGTTATACGGTTTCTGACATCATAGCACTTTATTACAGTTCCCCATTGTTCTAGCCTTATCTTGTGTTTTTTTCTCTTGTGCACAAACTGGAACACTTTCTTATTTAGCAGAGCTACTGAGTTTGAGACACACTTCCTTATTTAATTCAATGGTCATCCAACATGACTTCAGTTCTGCTCACAATCCCCCCTTTTTCTTTTTCCACTCTTGTCTCAAACTCAAATAGCAGATCCTCTACTTCTTTCAGGGTGATTTCTCTCTGATACATCATTAGAGGTTCTGCTTCCTGCTTCTTCTCAAATCTTGAACCCAAGGATTTCCCTATCTTCCCACACATTGTTATTGCACCAGGGAGACACTGAACACAACAACACAACAATACACAGCATATAATAATCAATATAATTCCCATTATGGTAGATCTAAACCAAGTGGAACTGGGAAGCCAAGACCATAGTGCTCCCCACAGGTCTGGCAATGAGGAGTCACCTCTTTGTGATAATGGATTAGAGCGAATACGTTCTTCCATTACTTTTACTGTCTTTGTAATATTGGGTTGGAAATCATGGATGTATACACAGCAATGTGAATGAATCAGAGCACACACACACCCTTTTGAAGCTAATACAATGTCTAAAGCATAACTATTTTGTAGAGCAAACTGTGTTACTTCAGAAAGCTCGGTGTTAATCATTTAATATTCTTTATTGTATCATTGAACATTGTTACCATGAAGTTATTTCGAATATATATATCTCGGTAGTTCATGGCTACTCCCAATGGTGTTATTATACCACGGGAGATTTGGGTCCAGAGTCTCCGGGTAAGGCCAGATTCTGGGTCTCTTTTATTACGTATCCGGCCTTGGGGAAGGCCATCAAGTTTATATATCACCGGTATCACATACCCGAGTGTACATGTGCCACTCCAGTAAGGTGGCATCTCCCTGCATGCATATTTCCCACACAATACCCACCTAAAGTTTTCCATAGCATAGGTCTGTTGTGATGTTCGGGTCCAATTGATCATATCTTCAAAATGCATACACATCTGATACTGATCTTGATTAAAATAATCTAATTTATGATAACTCTTGGTATAGCTATGGTTACTTCAGGATGATGGCATATCAAAAGTCTTATTACATTTTTCCCAATCTCCTAAATGGAGCCCTCTAGTTTCATTTCTCCTAAAACACACATACGCCGTTTCCTTTAAATGAGCAAAAATCCTTCCTGTTATATTTTGTTCTACACCATATTTTTCTGTCCCGTGCCCCTGTGGTCTTAGTCTGTTCTGATCAAGTGGAATTGCGTGTAGGATTAATCCTTCACCTGTTCTTCCTGGCAGGTGCATGCATAACCAGCACTTGGTGATGTTCAAGGAATATGAGAACTTCTTGAGATCCTTTATGAACACATTGTCATCCCACAAGTCCGTTCCCAAGTCACCTGCAGGTCCAACATATTGTGAACTTCTTTGATGTATTAATGTAAATATAGTTGCAATAAATAGTCCTCTCCAGAGTTCAGCCGACATCTCCATGGTGGTTTCTGCTGGCTATTTCTTCAAGGTTACCTTTAACGGCTGACCATCCACTGGGATTGCCTTCCAAGGTTTTTCTGGTTCCGGTGCTTTCTTGACTCTGCTGTAATGCGTCCAGCCTCCTTTCCGAGTACGGACTGCAGATTCAGTTGTCAGTAGCACCTGGTACGGACCTTCCCAGCTAGGTTGCAGTTTTTCACTCCTCCAAGTCTTTATCAGGACCCAGTCCCCAGCCTCGTGTGGGTGTTGGCTACCAGCCAAAGGTGGTCGTTGCACCAACAGTCCCTGTTTGTGAAGAGAAAGCAAAGACCGAGACAGTGCCAGCAAATATTTCCGGAGGAACAAGTCCCTGAACTCTGGTATGGGATTGCCTAGTTTGGCCAAATAGGGTCTCCCCATCAGCATTTCAAAAGGAGAAACCCCTGTGTCTTTCCTTGGACATGTTCTGATCCTGAGCAGAGCTAAGGGAAGATTCTTTGTCCATGGCAAGCCATTTTCAAGTTGTAGTTTGGTCAAGTGTTTCTTCAGTTCCGCGTTCGCTTTTTCAATTTTTCCACTGGATTCAGGATGCCATGGCGTGTGTAATTCCCATTTTCACCACCTCCATTACCCTTTGCAGAACCTTTTGGGTGAAATGAGTTCCTCTGTCTGAATCTATTGCTTCCATCATTCCATATCGTGGGATAATCTGTTCTTGTAAGATCTTGGTTACTGTGGGAGCTGTGGCTCTTCTAGTGGGATAAGCCTCTACCCACCCCGTTAGTTGATCTTTGATCACAAGCAGGTATTTCCAACCCCCCTTTTCTGGCAACTCAGTGAAATCAATTTGTGCTCTCTGAAAAGGCCAACCCACTAGGGGTCGCCCTCCCGTCTCTTTCTTGCGTGCCGCTTTCTTATTTACTTTCAAACAAATCAAACATTTCTAGCAGATGCTCTGAGCTACTGTCCACATCCTCAGACTCCAATAGTGAGGTTTAACGGACATGACCAAGGCCTCCGTTCCCCAATGTCCTCCTTCATGAACTTTCTCCAATATTCCCCTCATAACAATGGGTGACACCACCTTGACTCCCTCCGACGTCTTCCATCCCTCTGGGGTTTTGACACATCCCTCTTTCTCCAACTCCAACTTTTCCTTTTTCTCTGGCTCCCATTCCTCCCTCTTTTCCAGTATTGGTATAGATACCATTACCAATTCTATCTCCCCTGCAGCTTCCTTCGCCCATTTGTCCGCCCATCGGTTTCCCACAACCTCCGGTGTGTTTCCCTTCTGATGTGTGCTCACATGGACAATTGATACTTGGCTGGAGAGTTGCAATGCCTCTAAGACTTGCTCTACTAACTGCACTTGCTCTATTTGCTTCCCATCCGCCTTGATATACCCTCTTTCTTTCCAGATTTTCCCAAACGTGTGCACCACCCCCCATGCATACTTGGAATCAGTCCAAATCGTTACTTCCATCCCCTCAGCCAATTCCAAGGCTCTGGTCAGGGCAAGCAATTCACATTTCTGGGCTGACCAAGCAGCTGGGAGTGACCCTTTCTCTATTACCTCACCTTCCCCAGTTACTATTGCAAACCCAGATTTTCGCTTTCCATTTTCTACCCTGCTAGATCCATCTATAAACCACCTCTCTCCCTTCTCCAAAGGAGTCTCTTCCAAATCCTCTCTAACCTTCGTCATGAGATCCACTTGCAATAGACAATCATGGTCTTCCGGTTCCCACACCTGCCTTCTCCCCTCCAAGAATTCTGCTGGATTTAGATTCTTGTCTGTTCCTGTTACCACATCAGGACTGGTTCTCAAAATGGTTTCATACTTCAATATCCTCCCTTCGGTCATCCAAGTGGTAGCCAGCTGGCTCAACACTGAGTTGACCGGATGAGGCGAATGCACCACCAAAGCTCCCGCAAAGGTTAACTTTTTGCTCTCCACCACCAACATTGCTGTTGCTGCCACAGCCTGAACACAAACTGGCCATCCTTTCACAACTGGCTCCAAACCCTTGCTTAGGAAGGCTACCGGCTGGTACTGCCCCCCCTCTTTTGGGCAGGGACTCCAACTGCTGTTCCCTGAGCCATCGCCACATACAAATGAAACGGTAATTTCAGGTTTGGCTAGGCTAAAACCGGAGCAGTTCACAAAGCCTTCTTCAGCTCTTCCCACCTTTCACTATCTCCTTCCTCCCATTCTATGTGCTCTCCCTTTCCAGGCAACTTTCTATGCAAAAACTGTGCCAACACTGTGAATTGGTCTACCCAGATTCTACAATACCCCAATAATCCCAACGCTTTCCGCACCTCTGTCTTGTTCCTGGGAGGAGCTAAGCTCATGATCCCCTTCACCCTTTCAGGGTCCAAGGACCTCACCCCCTGCTGAATGTAATGTCCCAAATATTTCACCTTTTTTTTTTCCTAATAACCCCTTCACCTCCTGCCCACACATCTGATGATATCTTCTCCTCATCTTCCGTTGTTAGCATACACATGCAAACTTTCTTCCTTCTATCCCACAATTCTATTCCAAAAACATCCAACAAGTCTCTTCCTAGCAAGTTCACCCCTGAATCCGGAATATATAATATTTCGGTTTTAGTAACCACATCATTCAATTCCAATCTCACCTCTTCCAAAATCTTGACTTCTTGGGATTTCCCACTCACCCCAACCACCTTTAAAGTCTGCTTTGACCTGCATGCTCCCTCTACCGGATTGCATACAGATGTCCGGCTTGCGCCGGTGTCGATCAGGAACATTCGTTCCTGATGGTCAGGACCCACTAACATATTTACCAGTGGCTCCCCATGGGTCCCTCTTGGGGAGCCGGAACTTCCCTAATCGTATAGGGCATAGCTTCGTTCCTCTGGGGTTTGGGGACATTCGCACACAAAATGTCCCTCTTTCCCACATCTGAAGCAAGTTCTACTCTGGGATGGCCGTTGGAATCGACTGCCTCGATTGGCCCCTGGACCTCCTCACCTAACCGGGGGTCTTCACTCCCTGCTGGGAGATCTTTCATCTCTCCACCTTGGCCTCGGATCTGACATTTGGGTCTCCCTGTTTTTCCTAACTTCATTCTTGGCTGCCGTTTGCACAGCAGCTACCATCATCTGAGACTTCTGTTTGGTTTTAACTGAGTCTTGGTTCACAAAAACTTGTTGGGCTGCTCTCATCAAATCTGTCATGCCCAAATCAGTCCATCCCTCTGTCTTCTGGATCTTTTTCTGGATATCTGGCCATGCTTTGGTGACGAATTGCATCTTCAGGAGAGTCTCGAAGGCAGGGGTTTCTGGCTCCACTCCGGAGTACTTGGTTAACCCTTCACGGACCCGAGCACAGAAATCCCCCGGGGACTCATCCTTTCCTTGTGTTATTTCAAATGCTTTGGTCAAGTTTTTCCCTTGAGGGATGGCCAATTTAATTCCTTCAATGATCATGTGTTTCATATCTCTCATGTGCTCCCTATGAGCATCATCATTGATGTTCCAATTTGGATCGGCTATGGGGAACGTTGTGTCTGCAGCCACTGTTCCCTGTTGCCCTGCATGTCTCCTATCCCAGGCAGCCATTGCTGCCCTCCTAATGAGGTTCCTCTCTTCGGGGGTGAAAAGGTGTCCGAGAATATACATCAGTTCTTGGTATGTGTATTCATTGGGCCCCAGAAACAATTCCAACTGTTCCGCCACTTCATGAGCATTCTCATGGAGTTTTGGAAGTGTCTTTTTCAGATCCCGTAACTCAGCAGATTTTATGGGGACAGCCACGAAAACGGTGACTGGATTCCCCTGCGCATTCATGCCATTTGGGACTTCTCTGACTGGGAAAGCCGACACGGGATTGGCCGACCTTCCTCCTAGAGGCAAATTCTCTAGGTCCTTGTTTAATTGAGCCAGTTCCCTTCTGAGCCCTGGATATGCAGGTGGAGGTGGAGCCTGGGCAACTGGAGCCGGCAGGGGTGGCAGGGGCGGCAGTGCTGGGACTGCCGGAGCCGATGCTGGTGGACTCCCCATCCAGTCCTCACTTTCGCTTTCCTCCACCTTGCTGACAAACTGTCCTACTTCTGTTTCTGGTGGAACTGGACCTTCATAGTGAGCATGATACCATACCTCCACATAGGGTATTTGCTCCTTCATCCAGTGTTTCACTATATACTCTTTCAACTGAGTTATCCAGTACGTGCTGGTATTCCTTTCGGGATCCCAGTGGTAAGGAAACTCAGGGTCTACTAGGGGATACTTCGGCCACCTATATTGGCATAGGTAGATCATTTTCTTTTTCTCTAGAATCCGAGTGTAAGTCCTCAGATGGGGCAATGTCCATTGTTGTAGTAGTTGACCCAATGGGGAGTCAGTCGGAATCAGCCTTCTCGGGGTCTTTTCTATCTCAATACCCGTTCCCTCTTGGAACGTTTCACACTTGCTTTGTCCCTTTCCCATTCTCCATGCTGCCCGCCAACAATCTCCCAGAGATTCCCAATTCAGGGATTTACACTGTCCTCCAGCAGTCGTTGGATTCCCAGAGTTTAAGGACAGTATATCCCTTCTTCTCTCCCAAAAGGCAACAAACTCACCTGATACACCCCTGGTCTCCCGGAGACGAAAGGAGTGTGGGCGTCCCCACTTCAGGTGATCAACGACACTCCCAGAGCATCAGGCCGGCTTCTCTCTCTCTTGTTTCCAAGGATCGTCTGCTGAGTGCAGTTACCCCCGGATCCAACTGAGACAAAGGGAGGGGCCCCTCTACAATGGGAGGCGGTGGCGCCACACTTACCCAGTCCCTTTTCTCCAGTCGAAATTCCATTGGGGCCCCACGTTGGGCGCCAAATTGTGAGGTGGAAGCAGATAAAAAACCACCAAAAGATTCGTTGATCCAAGGAAAACAAGGTTTTATTCACGTGTCTGCAGAGACGGGTTCCCTCAGGCATAGAAGGAACACAGAGCAAAATTCAGGCAGCATTTTTATCCCCTCTTACGAGACCTTGGCTCACATTCTTTCTGTTTTCAAATTGATACATGTATTTCGAAGGTCCATACTAGCTCCTTATCTAGCAAAAGTAGTTCTACGGTTTCTGACATTGCAGCACTTTACTACAGTTCCCCATTGTTCTAGCCTTATCTTGTTTTTTCTCTTGTGCACAAACTGAAACACTTTCTTATTTAGCAGAACTACTGAGTTTTGAGACACACTTCCTTATTCAATTCAATGGGCCATCTAACATGGCTTCGGTTCTGCTCACAGGGGTCTTTAGCTTCTTAGCTTTTTTTTTTAAATTCACATCTCAAATGCTGTCCTAGAAAGGAAGCTACGCTGGGAAGAATCCACAAAACAAGCTAACTTCATTGTTCACAGACTATTTTTTAACTCAGTTTTATTGGATTTTATTGGATTTTATTGGATTTCTGCCCTTCTGTTCAGCTGCAGACCAGACAGAAAAAAGCAAGTGCTATCCTTAGTATGCAAACAAGACAAATTTTTGTGGGTGAATAGCTACTTTTTAATTTTTATAGGTAGTCCTCAACTTAGGACCACAATTGAGCCCAGAATTTCTGTTAAGTGAAACATTTGTTAAATGAGTTTCCTCCTTTTTTATGACCTTTATTGCCACAGTTGTTCAGCAAACAACTGCAGTTGTTAAATTAGGAACATGGTTGTTCAGTGAATGTGGCTTCCCCACTGACTTTTGTTGACAGAAAGTTGCAAAAAGTGATCACATGATCCCAGAATACTGCAATCATCATAAATAAATCAGTTGCCAAGCATCTGAATTTTGATCATGTGACCATGCTGTAAGAAAAATGGTCAGAAATCACTTTTTTCAGTTACATTGTAACTTTTCACAGTCACTAAATGAACTGCATGCTATTAGACTGAGGATCATTTCTTCACTCCAGAAATAATCACCCCGTTAGAGTGGGGTCAGTGTTTCTCAATCTCAGCATCTTTTTAGAGATGGTGGACTTTTAACTCTCAGAATTCCATAGCCAGCATCCTTTGTAAACCATGGTTTATGCCTTAGTCAACCTTGGCCGCTTACTTTAACTTAACAGCTGATTGGGGAATTCTGGGAATTGAAGTCCCCTCTCTTCAGATGGCCAAGATTAAGAACCTTTGGTTTTTTTTAGCACATTACACAATCTCAACTCAACCTATGTTGGTTTATTCCCTAATTTATGGATTAAATCTTTTGAAAAATCTAGTCTCTACCCGTCCCATTCCATCCCATAACATGTTCATTTCATCTTAGCCAGGCTGCCTTTGCTGCTCTTTGGCCTACTCCCTAAACAGCGAAGCTGGACCACTTTATTTCATGAAATTTCCAAATAGAAGCTATCCGAGCCGCAGAGGCTGATGGGAACTGAAGTCCTCGCGTAGGCTACCTGATTATTAGCGGTTCGCTCTTGGCGTTACCATAGCAGCAGAAAGCCCTCTCTCGACCGACTTCCGGCTTTTTCCACAGGAAGAGGCCGTATTGACTTAGCTGAAAAACCCTGGAGGCTTGAATATGTGGCGAGAAAGACTTACCATAGAGATGAGGGTAGGAGAGACTCTAGGTCTAAAGGCAAGGTAGGAGTTCCGCTTCCGTTTCGCGGCCGCTTCCGTGTTTGGGCGTGATGGAGTCGGTCCTGAGCGAAGTTGTGGCGTTGGAGGATCTAAAAGTGAGTGACACTTGCCTGGTCCTGAACCAACGTGGCCGAGGGAGGTCTCCGAATTCAGGATCAGTCTACCTTTGGTGGCTAAGATGGAAAACGACGGGGTGGAAGGTTGACTGTCCCCTTCCAGCCACTCCCTTCCTGGGAAAATTCTGGGCTTTGGGTCCAGCAGGGCTGTTTATGTAACATATCGTACACGGGCTAGCATTATACTATTAACATTTCTCCTAGATTAGTAATAAAACACAATAAAATATAATTATTTAAAAGATGTATTTTGAAAAGTCCCAGCAGGGCTATCCTTGCTCCTCTAGTCGTTCTCGACTAGATGTCCTCATGGGCCTCTTAGGATTAAGTATGTTTCTCCTTAATCTTTTTATAAGGCTTTCAAATGTTCTTAGTCCTTTATTTCTTTCCATGGAATTCTCCCCCCCCTTCTTCTCTGGGGGCTTCTTTTTATTGTCCTTCCCTTTTGATTTACAGTTAGCCCTCGGCTTACAACAGTTCACTTAGTGACCATTCAAAGTTACGCTGGCACTGCAAAAAGTGACCTGGCCATTTTTCATACTTAACAACCATTGCAGTGTCCCTGTGGTCACATGATCAAAATTCAGATTTTTGGCAGCTGGTTCATACTTATGATAGTTGTGGTGTTCTGAAGCCATGTGGCCACTTTTCATGACCTTCTAGCAAGCAAAGTAAATGGAAAAACTAGGTTCACTTAACAACTGTGTTAGTAATTTAATAGTGATTTACTTAACAACCATTGTAGGAAAGATCATGAAATTCAAAATTAAAAAATGCAAAATCATAAAATGCAAAATTCACTTAACAACTCTCTCACTTAGCAACAGAAATGAGATTAATTGTGAACATAAGTCGAGGACTATATTTTCCCTGTGTACCATTTCTGTTTTGTTGTGCAAGAAAGCGTGGGATATATTCTAAGTTGCTGCATGGGTGCCATAAGTGAAAAGAAATCCGATGTGAATTGAGAGGCTGGTCCTAAATCATTTACAACTTGTAGGATGGACAGAATAGACATGCAGAGGCTTTCCTAATCTTAAGCAATTTGTTTATTTTACTTATTTATTTATTGGATTTTTAATCCCATCTTTATTTCTTTATAAGCAACTTAAGGCGGCAAACATAAAATATAGGTAGTCCTCAACTTACAGCAGTTCATTTAGTGACCATTCAAAGTTACAATGGCACTGAAAAAAGTGACTTATGGCTGTTTTTCACACTTACGACCATTTTTCACAGTTACAACCTTTCCAGCATCCCAAGGGTCATGTGATCAAAATTCAGGCACTTGGCAACTGGTTCATATTTATGATGGTTGCAGGGTCCTGGGGGGGTCATGTCATCCACTTTTGTAAACTTCTGAGAAGCAAAGTCAAAGGGGAAACCAGATTCCCTTAACAACTATGTTACTAGCCTACCAAATTCAATGATTCACTTAACAACAGTGGCAAAAAAAGTTGTAAAATGGGGCAAAACTCATTTAGCAAGTGTTTCACTTAGCCACATAAATTTTGGGCTCAATTGTGGTTGTAACTCGAGGACTACCTGTACGAGCAACCTATTCAGCAAAAATCAGTGCCAAGCATTTCCCTGATCAAACCTGCTTTTTCCCCTATATCCTGCAACTAGAAAAAGAAAAATGCATATTAAATGTGAGTGGAGATGGACAAGGGGTTCTTTTATTTTTTGGTTCCTTTCATCCCAATTCATATGCTGAGCCTGAATTAGATCAGTGTAAAGCCCATGTCCCACTGCACCAACGGATGCAAAGAGGATGTAAAACGGACAAAAAAGCTTGCCATCCGTTTGAAAACGCAATGCATCCATTGTGTACTCATTGCGTACGTGTTTCATACGCTCTATCCGTCAAACATCCGTCTACTGTTATTTCATCCGCTCAAAAAGTTTTGAGCTGCACAAAACTTTTTCAGCGGATGAACTTTCCGCCGCGTATGATATACATCCACAACACATACGGGCAACAAACATTCTACGTCCGTTGTCATCCGTTAAATGTCCGCTGTATCCTCTCAGCATCCTCTGGACATCCCCTCAACTCACATCCGCTGCAGCTGAAAACAGAAAGAGGGAGGAAGCGAAAGGTACATGGAACGTCCACACAGCGTTAGTAGCACGGAAATAGAAAGGATGTAAGCGGATGCATCTCGTATATAAAGGATTAAAACGGACAAAACGTTTGTATATGGGACATATCTCGGATATTTAGGATGTCTGGAGTATGCCTAGAGTATGTGGAAGGACACCTAGCGGAAAACCGACATTTCCTATAAAAAGGGGGAGGAAATCACCTGGATCTCACTATCAGTCCAGCAGCAGTGGTGTACAGACCTTTTCACCCTTGCTCTTGATCTTCCACATCATCCATTAATCTCCACCATGGATCAATACCCACTCCTTATGGTAGCTGCCATCATTCAACACCAGAACCAAGCCCTCTTCAGACTGTTTCACCTTTTCTACGCAAGGAGAAAAAGGAGACATCCAAGAGCTGTGTGGGTCTGATGATGGATCGGGAGAAGAGTGGAGTTTGGACTCTATGACAAACTGATGGTGGAGTTGAGGAATGAAGACCCTCGTGCATTCCAGCACTTCATGAGGATGCCACCATCCATGTTTGACGAAATTGTTGAGCATCTGAGACCCAGGTTAAAGCCCCTGTCACACTGCACCAATGGATGCAAAGAGGATGTAAAACGGACAAAAAAGCTTGCCATCCGTTGCAAACGCGATGAACTCACTGTCTCCGTTTTGCTTCCTCTACCCGTCCAGCATCCATTTATGGACGTTTCATCCGCTCAGAAAGTTTTGAGCTGCTCAAAACTTTTGCGCAGAAAAGTATCCAATTCGTCCGTTCTGCATCCATTACGCATCCGCTACGCATTCGTTACGCATCCGCTATATCCGCTAGGCATCAGTTCTGGATCCGCGCAACTCGCATCCGCTCGGACGCAGGGAGGAAGCGGAACGGATGCAGAATGAATGCAGAACGGATGCAGCACGGAAACAAAGCGTTTAAAATGGAAAAAAAGTTCGCAGAGGGGACCTATCTTGGATATTAAGGATATCTAGATGATGCCTAGAGGATGCCTAGAGGATGCCTCGAGGATGCAAAGGGACACCTATACTGCCTATAAAAAGGGGGAGCAACTCACCTGCATCTCACTTTCAGAACAGCAGCCTAGCTGTGCAGACCTCTGCAGCCTTCATCTGACTCTTGCTCTTCCACAGCATCCAGTCATGTCCACCGTGGATCGTAACACAGTCCTTTTGGCAGCCACCATCCTTCTGCAACAGTTCGAAGCCATCTACAAGCTCTGTGAACTATTACGGGAAGAAAAAGAGGCGGCCAAGAAGCGTCTGGGTCCGAAGATGGATCGCCAAAAGAGCAGAGTATGGACTGTACAACAAGCTGATGGTGGAGCTCAGGAACGAAGACACTCGGGCATTCCAGAACTTCATGAGGATGCCTCCAGCCATGTTTAATGAAGTTGTGCAGCGGCTGACACCCAGGTTGACCAAGGCAAACACCAACTTCCGGCCCAGCCTGGACCCTGGGCTCAAGGTGGTACTCACTCTGCGCCACCTGGCCTCAGGGACCACCTACAGGAGCATGCAGTACGGCTGGAGGGTGCCACCCAACACCATCAGCATTGTGGTCAGAGAAGAGGTGCAGGCAATCATCGAAGAATACCTGCAGGAGCTCCTCCAGTGCCCCTCCACTCATGAAGGATGGAAGAAAGATGCAGAGCAATGGTATCAGAGGTGGAACTTCCCACACACCGTTGGAGCCATAGATGGGAAGCACGTGGCCTGCAAAGCACCACCCAAGTCGGGCTCCACTTATTTCAACTACAAGGGCTTCTTCAGCATCGTCCTCTTTGCCATGGTCGATGCTGACTACAAGTTCATGTACATCGATGCTTCAGGCAACAGGTCATCTTCAGATGCCCAGGTATACAACGCCAGTGACCTCAAGGAGGGGCTGGAAGGCAACCTCATCATGGGCTTCCCAGATCCAGAACCCCTGCCCAAGGACACACAAGATGTGCCCTACTTCATCGTGGGGGATGACGCCTTCTCCTTCAGAACCTACCTCATGAAGCTCTACACTTCCAGACTCCTCACCCATGAAGAGAGGATCTTCAACTACAGGCTGTCCAGGGCAAGGCGGGTGGTGGAGAGCGCCCTTGGCATCCTGGCCAACAGGTTCCAGGTACTTCTCACCACCATGCAGCATTGCCCAGAGACCGTGAGGAGGATCGTGGAAGCTTGCTGCATCCTGCACA
>BLBF01000101.1:3262683-3287520 GCA_015471245.1 Laticauda colubrina
TGCACAATCTCATGCGCACCCGCTACACAGTCTTGCAGAACAGGCTCGTGGACCTCCAGCAAGGCAATGGGAACATGGAGCCTGGGGAATGGAGGCAAAGGCGAAACCTGATAGACACTCAGGATGTGCAAGGCCCCAACAGAGCCTCACGTGAAGGGAAGAAGCAGCGCAACCTCCTGAAACACTGGTGCAACTCCCCAGCTGGAGCAGTGGAGTGGCAAGACAGGATGATAGATGATTAATGGGTGCTTCCTTCAGTGTGTGTCATCACACGGATGAGATTGGGCCATGTATGTTGGGTGGGCCTACAATGAACAGTGTGTTTAATAAAGAGTTGTGTTAATGTTCAAATGTGTGGATCAATGCTTACTAATGAAGGGCCAAAGGTGTGGCACCTGGGAGGGTGGACCATACAGTCCCACTATGCTTGAACTGGAGGTTTATCTATCCCACAGCTATCTTAACCCATCCCAAAGGTATCTCTGCCCACCCCACTGCTATCTTAACCCATCCCACAAGCATGCAAAGGCTTAAACCAATTCTAAAAGTTTCCACCAAGACGTTATTACAAAAAAAAAAAAAAAAATGAAGCAAGTGTGTGAATCAAAATAAACTTTATTGAACAACAAGCTGTAAAACAAAAATGACCCAAGTCAAGTGTCCAAATAAAGTCCACAGGTAGCCAGCTACCCAGTCTCTGGCACTCTTATTGGTCACTCGGAGGTGTGCCCAGTCTCAGGGGTGAAGGGTCCAGCTGCTGTGGAGGTGGGTGGTGCTGGAGTGCTGGTCTGTATCGTCATTGGGGTGCCTGGCCCCGAGAGGACAACAGGGGACGGTGTGTTGAGGAAGCTCTCAGACAGCTGGCTCAGACCCGCGATGCTGAGAGGTCCTTCCTCCATGCCATGAGGTGTCAGCCCCAGTACTGATGAGAGATGTACTGAGGCCGGGCTTGGCTGTGGGGTGGAGGAAGGAGTAGTGTAGTGGGGCTGTCTGGTCTGCAGCTGGGTGAGGAATGGCGTGGGTGGCATCACTGTCGGCGGTGGCAGCAGTGTCGAGGGTGGCATCAGTGCCATCAGTAGAACCGGTGGCAACGGTGGCGTCCGATGAACCTGTGCCTGGACTGGAAAGGGCTGCTGCCTGTGCTGCTGGACCTCCTGGTAGCCGTAGCCCTGGTAGGTGAGGGGCTGTAGGAAGCCTTGGAATGGGAGGGACATCACCTGGGGTGGAGGAGCAGACCTGGACTGGGTGGGAGCAGGTTCCTCTGGATCTGGAGGGTTGTGAAGCAGCTCGGTGATCCAGTCCTTCACCACCTGGTACTGGGGTTCCTCCATGTTCTTGAGGGTCTGGTGGACATAGGTGAGGAAGGGCTTGCGGTTGGAGGATGAGGAGTCGGTGCTGACCAGCTGAGAGAGGAGATCTGTACTGGTGTGGATGGTGTCCCTGATCTCCAGCAAGACAGTGTGGCTCTGCCCCTCCTGCTGTCTGGCTCTCTGCCTTTCTGTTGAGGCGGAGCTGGGGGGGGTGGATGCGGCTACGACTGTGGTGGACTCGATGTTTCCTTTCTCCCACCGCACCAGGGAGTCCTCCACGTGCTCCACCATGGTTACAACACCTGTCTGCGGGTTCTCCGCTGTGGCACGCTCCACAGAAACTTGCCTGGAGACAGGGACTGACTCTCGGCCGGAAGAGGACTGGCTCTCAGCAGGCTGCTGGAGAGAGAGGGTAGACAGAGGGGCTGCTGGTGCTCCTCGGTGGCGGATCTCACCCTCCCGGAAGCTTCACCTGGCCATGACGTAGGTCTCTCTGTCCGTCAGCTTAACCGTGGCCTGGCCAGATTTCTTCAGGTGCAGCTTCCCGTACCAGGTGTGCATGTGCTTCCACCAGCCGAGGAGCACCTCCGAAGTGTAACCCATAGTCTCTGCCCTCTCTCTCCAAGCAGCCTGCTTCCTTTTGGTGTCCCTGTACAGCCGGTGTCCCTTCTGCCACAGATAGTCATTCTCTCTCAACCACTCCAGCACCTCATCCTCGTGTTCCTCCTCGATGAAGTATTGTCTCCTCTCTCGTTGTCGCATACGCCTCTTCCTCCCTTTGGCAGGACTAGATGGGCTCTCATCAGAGGGGCTCCCAGGTGGTAGGGGCTGCTCCTCCACACCACCAGCAGCAGCAGCACCAGCAGGATCATCATCATCATCATCACCAGCCGGATCATAATCATCATCATCATCAGCAGCAGCAGGATCATCATCATCATCATCATCAGCAGCAGCAGCAGGATCAGCAGGACAGGATCATCATCAGCAGAGTAAGCACCAGGAGCCCCAGCAGCCCCAGCAGCAGCAGCAGCAGCAGCACCAGGAGCACGAGCAGGACCAGGAGCACGAGCAGGACCAGGAGCACGAGCAAGACCAGGAGCACGAGCAGGACGAGCAGTACGAGCAAGTCCAGGAGCACGAGCAGGACCAGCAGGACCAGGAACAGCTTCAGCAGAGTACGCAGCAGCAGAAGCACCACCGCCAGGAGCAGCTTCAGCAGAAGCTCCAACACCAGAAGAGCGAGCCCGAACAGCAGAAGCCCCAGCAGAAGCAGAGTCAGGGACAGGGGGCGGGAGGATGGCCCTGTCCCTCTTGGCAGGGATGGCGGCAGGTTGCTGAGACTTTCGCTTCTTCCCCATGGTTGTGGGGTTGTTGGCTGGCAGGGAGGCTGGCAGGCATCAAGGCTGGCAGGAAGCTAGGCAGGCAGGCAGGCAGGCACCAAGGCTGGCAGGCAGACTGGCTGGCAGGGAGGCTGGAAGGCAGCCTGGCAGCAAGGCTGGCAGGCAGGCAGAGAGCAAGGCTGGCAGGGAGGCTGACCAAGAGGCTTGGAGGCAGGCTGGCAGGAATGCTGGCAGCAAGGCTTGCAGGCAGGGCAGGCAAGGACTCGATGTATCCTGCAGCAGGTCTTTCCTCCGAATGCTGGCCACGTGCAAGCTGCTTCCCTTTATATCCACGTGGCTTACGCAATGCATCCCCCCGCATGCGCAATTAACGCCAGGCATCCGTTAGGCTTCCGCTGTGCATCTGCTAGGCTTCCACTCTGCATCCACTGTGCATCCGCTCTTTCCGTTCTGCGTCCACTTTGCTGGGCCCCCCCGGAAGCTTAGCGGATGTGTCATCTGCTCCCATCCGCTTCCATCCACTGGGCTTCCGTTCCGCATCCACTTTCCATCGGCTCTGCGTCCTCCCCGCGTCCGTGTTATCCGTTCTGGTTATGCAAATTTTTGCCCCTTTTGAGGGCGGATAACAACGGATGGAACATTTTGCTCGTCCGTTGTGTCCGTTTTGCATCCGTTGGGCAGTGTGACAGGGCCTTAACCAAGCCGAGCACCAACTTCCGGCCCAGCCTGGACCCTGGACTGAAGGTGGCACTGACTCTGCACCACCTGGCCTCTGGAACCACATACAGAAACATGCAGTATGCCTGGAGGGTGCCACAGAACACCATCAGCAAAGTGGTCAGAGAAGTGCAGGCCATCATCAAAGAATATGTGGAGGAGCTCCTCCAGTGCCCCACTACTGAAGAAGCCTGGAGGAAAGTTGCAGAACAGTGGTATCAGAGGTGGAACTTTCCCCACACCGTTGGAGCCATAGATGGGAAGCACGTGGCCTGCAAAGCTCCAGCCAACTCAGGGTCCTCTTATCACAACTACAAGGGCTTCTTCAATATCATCCTCTTTGCCATGGTTGATGCTGACTACAAGTTCATCTACATTGATGCTTCAGGCAACGGGTCAGCTTCAGATGCCCAGGTATACAACGCAAATGACCTCAAGGATGGGCTGGAACGCAACCTCATCATGGGTTTTCCAGATCCAGACCCCCTACCCAATGACACACAAGATGTGCCCTACTTCATCGTGAGTGATGACGCCTTCTCCCTCAGAACCTACCTCATGAAGCCTACAGTTCCAGATGCCTCACCTGTGAAGAGAGGATCTTCAACTACAGGCTGTCCAGGGCAAGACGGTTGGTGGAGAACACCTTTGGCATCCTGGCCAACAGGTTCCAGGTACTTCTCACCACCATGCAGCATCGCCCAGGGACTGTGAGGAGCATCATGGAAGCTTGCTGCATCCTGCACAATCTCATGCGCACCCGCTACCCAGTGTTGCAGAACAGGCTTGTGGACCGTCAACAAGGGAATGGGGACATGGAGCCTGGTGAATGGAGGCAAGGACGAAACCTGATAGACACTGTGGATGTGCAAGGCCCCAACAGTGCTTGACATGAAGGGAAGAAGCAGCGCAACCTCCTGAAACACTGGTGCAACTCCCCAGTTGGAGCAGTGGAGTGGCAACACAGGATGGTAGATGCTTAATGGATGCTTTCTTGAGCCTGTCTCATAACACTGATGAGATTGTGCCATGTATGTTGAGTGGCCCTACAATGAATAGGGCATTAATAAAGAGCTTTGTTTATTTTGAAATGTGTTGATCAATGAATAAATTGTTATTGATAAAAAAGGGCCATATGTGTGGCAGCTGGGAGGGTGGACCATACAGTCCCACTATGCTTGCACTGGAGGTTTATCAATCCCACAGCTATCCTTACCTATTCCACAGCTATCCTTACCCATCTCACAGCTATCCTTACCCATCCCACAGGTATCCTTACCCATCCCACAACTATCCTTACCCATCCCACAACTATCCTTACCCATCTCATAACTATCCCTACCTATCCCACAAGCATGCAAAGGCTTAACCCTTTTTTCACAGTTTTCACCAATACTTTATTAAGTAAATAAAATGAACCAAGTGTGTGAAGCAAAGATAACCTTTATTAACAACTGTCTTAAGTAAACTGTATGACTATTAAAAAAGCAAAATGAACCAAGTAAAGCGTCTTTAAGCAAAGATAAAGTGAACAGATAACAACTCAGTCTGTGGCAATATTCTCAGTCACTCTGAGGCATGTCCATGGTCTCAGCTGTCGAGCGGCCAGGGACTGTGGAGGTGGCTGTGGCTGGAGTGCTGGTCTGAGGTGCCATTGGGGTGCCTGGCCCCGATAGTACAACAGGGGATGGTGTGTTCAGGAAGCTCTCAGAGAGCTGACTCAGTCCCGTGAGGTTGAGAGGCCCTTCCTCAAGGACCTGGGATGTCAGGCACAGTACTGATGACAGATTTTCTGTTGAGGAGCTTGGCTGTGGGGTGGAGGAAGGAGGAGTGTAGTGGGGCTGTCTGGTCAGCAGCTGGGTGAGGTGAGACGTCTGTAGAATGCGATGTACCTGGGCCTGGACTGGGAAGGGCTGCCTCTGCTGTGGGAAGTCCTGGTAGCCGTAGCCTTGGTAGGTGAGGGGCTGTTGAACGCCGTGGAAGGGCTGTGACATCGCCTGGGGTGGAGGAGCAGTCCTGGACTGGGTCGGGGCAGGTTCAGCTGGGCCTGGAGGGTGGTGTAGCAGTGGTGTGATCTTCTCCTTCATCACCTGGTACTGGGCCTTGGGCAGGTCCATGAAAGTCTGGCTCACATACGTGATTAAGGGCTTGCCGTTCGAGGATGGTATATCGCTGTGGACCAGCTGAGAGAGAAGATCTGTGCTGGTTTTGATCGTGTCCTTGATCTCCAGCAGGACAGTGTGGCTCTGGCCCTCCAGTCTGCCTCTCGGCCTGCTTTCTGTGGAGGTGGAGCTGGGTATGGGTGTGGGTTGGTCTCTGGGTGCTGCTTCTTCTTGCTCCATTTGAAACGGGATCCTCCATGTCCTCTGGCATGGGGAGTGCAGCTGTCAGGGGGGGGGGTCTCTGCTGTGGGGCCCTCCAAAGACACCTGCCTGGACACGGTAGCTGTCTCCTGGCTGGAAGAGGAGTGGCTGTCTGTAGCCTGTCTGAGGGAGAGGGTTGACAGAGGGACTGCTCCTCGATGGTGGACCTCACCCTCCAGGAAGCTGCACTTGGCCATGACGTACATCTCCCGGTCAGTGAGCTTGGCAGCGGCCTGGCCAGATTTCTTCAGGTGCAGCTTGCCATACCAGGTGTTCGTGTGCTTCCACCATCCCAGGAGGACATCCGCAGTGTAGCCCAGGCTCTCTTCCTTGTCTCTCCACGCTGCCTTCTTTCTCTTGGTGTCGCGATAGAGCCTGTGGCCCTTTCTCCACAGGTACTTGTTCTCCCTCAGCCATTCCAGCATCTCCTCCTCATGGTCCTCGGAAATGGAGTACTGTTTCCTCTCTCCCTTCTCTTTGCCTTGCCTCTTCCTCCCTCTGGCAGGGGCTTCAGGGCCTTCAGCAGCAGGGCTTTGAGGGCCTTGGGGCTGCTCCACCACAGCAGCAGCAGCAGGAGAAGCACCAGCAGCACCAGTAGGAGAAGCACCACCAGCACCAGCAGGAGAAGCACCACCAGCAGCAACACCAGGCGCACTAGCAGTAGCAGCAGCAGCATAAGCACCAGCAGCTTCAGAGTCAGTGCCAGGGGGTGGGATGGTGATTCTATCCTCCTTGCCAGGGCTGGCAGGAGTAGGCACAGGCTTTCTCTTCTTCCCTGACTGACGAACCATGGTGTTCTTTCAAGATGTCTCTGGCAGCAGGTCTTTCCTCTGAATGATGACTGCTTGCGAGCTGCATCCTTTTATATCCGTGGAGCTGGTGCAAGTCATCCTCCCCGCATGCGCAGTGAACACTTTGCATCCACTACGCATCTGCTACTCATCTGCTACGCATCTGCTATGCATCCTCTAGGCGTCCGTAATGCATCTGCGTCATCCACTACGCCTCCGCTCCTTCCGCTACGCCTCCGCTTCGCTATTCTCCCCCGGAAGCCCTGCGGATTTGTCATCCGCTTCCATCCGCTTGGCTTCCTACAAACGTCCGCTTACCATCCTCGCTACGTACTACCCACGTCTGTTCCTTTCCGTTGTTTTCCGTTCTGTTTATGCAAATTTGGGGCACTTTTGAGAGCGGATAACAACGGATGGAGCACCCCTGAAATTTTGCTCATCTGCTGTGTCCTTTTTGCACACGTTTTGCATCCGTCGGCCAGTGTGACCTAGCCTTAAGTAGCTGATCAACTTTCTGTCAAGTAATATGCTCACATTGTTAAAACTAAACACATCACACCACAGTGTGTACATACTAAGTGTGCATTAAATATGGTGCAAAAACAATGTGCAAATTCTCCTGGCATTTGTATTTCAGTATGGTGCAATTGAAAAGAGATAACATGTTGCAGCACGAAGTGCCAAATATACATCAGAGCCATGTTTGATTCCTTCAACCATCTCTGCTAGAAATTTATAAGCATATTTTATTTTTATAGTTGCTTTTTTCTCAAGAAATTACGAATTGCTTAATTATACTAAGGAAACTTCTGCATGACTACCATGTTGTTTCTATCTGTTGCAAAGGATTTAGAGCCAAGCTATCAATTGATGTCGATTTATCTTCCTCATTGACAGCACTGGTGCAGCAAGTTAGAATATGTGCCTTATTGCAGTGGTCCCCAATATTGCAACTTAGTGGCTTGGCAAGGGGAGTGGGGGGGGGTAGAAGGGAACCTGGTTGCATGAGCAGCGGGTCAGCCTGCACTCGTATGCAGCTCAACTTGCATAAGTTGAGCTGTGTGCACATGTGCACAAATGTCGGCCTACCGCTCATGTAATCAGGCTGTGCTTATGTGTACACCAGCCCGCCAGTTGCATGGCCCAGTTCCAAATATCCATGGCCTGATAGTGGGCTGTGGTCCAGGTGATGGGGACCCCAGCCTCAGTGCATTGTGCACTGCTAACACAAATTATACCATGCATCTCTTATTACCGTTTTCCCCAAAATACGACCTACTCTAAAAGTAAGACCTTGCTTGATTTTTACACATGAGGCCAATATAAGCCCTACCCCCAAAATAATCCCTAATTATTGTAAGATCCCACCCACTCCAGAGTGCAGGGGGTAAAGATAAGCTAGGGCGGGGATTAGGGGGTGGAGCTGCCCTACTACTTATCTTTGGGCAGTTGTAGCCTCACCAGCCCATTTCATTTGCAGCCAGCAAGTTTGGCAAGGCTTTCCTGAAGGACTTATTTTTCAGATGAGTTTCTGCAGTTTCATTATTTCACTACAGTCTCAGAAATGTGACAGATGTTTGCAGTCAATGTATCTGTGAACTCAGTAATATGCTTCTTGGTGCCTTCCAAATGTTTTGTATTTCATTTACTCATAAGATTTATATCCCAGCTTTCTTCCATGGACTCAAGATGATTTACATACTTTTTGTTATTCTAAATTTTCCCAACAACAACCCTTTGATATAGGTTGAGTGGGAGGAAGTAACAGTCACCCAATAAGTTCTCATGACAGAGTTTTCCTGAATTTGAACCTGAGTTGCCAATGCCAATCCAAAATCTACTGGCTCTTCAGTTGAGGCTATTTGGCAGATTGAGTCAGTTTTGTCTAGTGATTAAAGATATCAGGCTAGAAACAAGAGACTGTGAGTTTTAGTCCCACATTAGGCATGAAAGCTGGCTGGGTGATTTTAGACTACCTTAGACATAACTTTGGGCCAATCACCAGTAGAATTATTTGTTTGTATGTATGTATGTATGTATGTATGTATGTATGTATGTATGTATGTATGTTTATTTAATTATTTAATTTATATTGTCACCTATTTGCCCATGGCAATTCAAGGTGGCTTACAAAATATAAAACTACATTGAAAACAATAAGCTAATAACAAGAATCAAATAATCAAATAAATTAATATAATAAAATCACCCCTCCACCCCCCAAAAATGAGTTCTATTCCCACCTTGGCATGAAAGCTGCCTGGGTGGTTTTGGGCCAATCACCAAGAGAATGTCCCACCTTTGGCATGAACCTGGTTGGGTGACTTTGAGCTAATCACCAGGTGAATGTGAGTTCTAGTGCTGCTTTAGGCATGAAATCCAGTGGGGTGACTTTGGGCCAATCACACACACTCAGCCCAACATACCTCACAGCATAGTTGTGAGGAAAACAGAAAGAAGAAATATTATCTATATTTTCCACTTGAGTTAAAGTAATAAAGGCAGGATTTAAAAAAAATCCTAATACATTATTGTGGCAACTGTCCAGAATACCTGCAGGTTATTAATTGCTTGCTCCTGAATTTGGTTTTGGCTCTGGGAATACATTTACATCACCTATTTATGGTGAATTTGCTCAGTAGAACTATATTAACTGATTTGTAGGCTGCTTAGATTGTGCAAGATTTAACTTGGTCTTCAGGTACGTCTGGACCGGGAAGTTGAAAAACAACCTGAGAAGAAGCCATGGAAAATCAAGAAAACCACAGGGATGTGTACATAAAGTTAATGCATGAAGAGCTGAACTCAATTTAAAAGAGAATGTCCTTTTTATGAGAAGGGCTAGGTTTACCGTTGTTGCTTTTGGACTACAACTACAACATTGTGTAGTCCCAGAGGCATCCGACTGCAAATTTTTTGATAGAAAGTCCCACGGGCTTCATTCTGTCCAGGAGGCATTGTCCTGTTTTAAGGTTTATTTTGGCTTCCCTGAGCATTTCCAGACCTTGAAGTGACGGTGTTGCAATGAAAATATTGTTTAAACAGGTTCCCGTTTCCATAAATAAAAAAATAAAAACCCATGAATAAAAGGGATGCTTTAGGGTAAAGGAGATTTTGAGTGGGTATTTTTAGCCAATATGGGTATTTCGAGCAGGCCGGGGAGACGTCACACCATCCAGGTAATCTCTCCGTGAAAGATCACTATGTTCTCCTCAACCCAGTCAGAGCTGTGCCTGAGGGCTTTTAAAACTCACTTCTGAGGCCTTCCTTGAAAGGAATGTAGCTGACTTATTTCTTCCCACAGTGGAGGTCAAAAGGACCTTTGTGCATGAAGACTAGGGTTAAAAAACAATTCCCTTGGATTCTTCTTTATGGGGGCAGCTATCATTTGCTTGAATGTGCAGTTGTGGGCCTGACCACCTCAGACAGACAAACAACCCCCCCCCCCCACTGTTTTGTGAATGGCAGCAAAGACACACACACACACACACACACACACACACACATACATTGTGGTGCCAGGGTGTGCATGCCTTTGTCTCTACAGCTCTCTCAGAATGGATTTAAGTCGTGATTTAAATCACAATTTAAATAGCTAGTAAAAAGGCTTGATTTAATCAACTCGATTTAAATCCTAAGTTTTAAAGAGCAACTGTCATCTCTGATGCGTGGTTGACTCGCTGACAATCCCAATATTGCAGAATATACAGTCTGGTGCTGCATAACTAAGCTCTATTTCATGCTGAATGAACAAAATTATTAGTGTATCTTAAATAGAAACTATCTTTAGATGGATTTTTATTCCAAAAGCATTTTATTAAAATAAATGGGATAAAAATAAAAAAAATCTGAGTTAATTTTTTAAAAAAATTATTTTTGGGATTGTTTTTAAAATCAAATTTTATCTACCCTAAGTTCTCCCATTGTCCTTCATAAGAGATCCAATTGGATTATTTTCCCCCACTCTGACAGTCTGTTGGATCCTTGGCTAGCCACTGAGTGTAATGAAACAGCCTTGGGAATCGTGTTACCTGATTTTCAAACATGGACATGTGCTGTTTAATTGAAAATATTTGCAGGCCAGCCTTCATTAGAAAGATAATTAAGTCCCAGCTCTCCTTTACCACAAGAAATGGTTTCCTTTACTGCAGATAGTCCTTGGCTTACAACCATTTGTTTAGTGACAATTTGAAGGTGCAAGAGTGCTGAAAAAAAATTGACTTATGACTATTTTTCACAGTTACGACCATTGCAGCATCCCCATGGTCATGATTCAAAATTCAGATGCTTGGTAACTGGTTCATATTTATGATGGTTGAAGAGTCTTGTGATCCCCTTTTGACAAGCAAAGTCAATGGGGGCAGCCAGGTGCATTTAACTGCCACGTTACTAACTTAACAATGGCAGTGGTTCACTTAACGGTTGCAAGAAAGGTCGTAAAACCGTAACAAAGGTTGCAAGAAAGAAGAGAAACGCTAGGGGAGGGGCAACTCGCTTTACAGCAGTCTTGCTTAGAAACAGCAATTTTGGGCTCAGTTGTGTTCGTAAGTTGAGGACCACCTGTGCTTAAGATGGAGCGGAGGAGGAGGGTAGGTTTGCAAAACATGGACTTCTCCCCCTCAGTTAGAGAAGGTGGACTAAGTTGTTTGGGAAAATGGTGCCCATACAATGCTTGTTACATTTAGCCTTTGCAGATAGTCCTCGACTTACAATAGTTCACTTAGTGATCATTCCAAGTTACAACGCCATTGAAAAAAGTGACTTATAACCGTTTTTCACACTTACAATCGTTGCTGTATCCACATAGTCATGTGATCGAAAGTTGGATGCTAAGCAGCCGACTCACATTTACGACAGGGTCATGTGTTTACATTTTTTGTGACCTCCTGACAAGCAAAGTCAAGGAGAAAGCCGGATTCACTTAACAACCATATGACTAACTTGACAATTGCAGTGATTTAGGGCACAGAAAGGTTGTAAAAAATGGAGGGAAAAATTCACTTAAATGTTTCACTGAGCAACAAAAATTTTGGGCTCCATAGTGGTCCTAAGTTAAGGACTACCTGATGTGATTTCTCTTTCTCCCTTATTTTATTTGCATGAAGGCCCCATTTGATATCTTATGTGAACCAAAAAATGAATCTAAAGATGCTATCAGCTTTTCTCTATTGACAGGTTGTTCGTTTAGTGACTTTCCAAAGCTACAACGGCACTGAAAAAAGGAACTTAAGTCTGTTTTCCTCATAATCCTTGCCCTGTCCCCATGGTCACATGATCAGAATTCAGCTGCTTGACATTTATGACAGTTGCAGTGTCGGGGGGGGATTCATATAACAATCCTGTTACTAACTGCAATGATTCACTTAGCAACTGGGGCAAAAAAGTTGGGGCAAATTTCACTTAACCACCATCCCACTTTGCAACGGGAATTTTTGGGCTCCGTTGTAGTTGTAAGTTGAAGACTACCTGCCTTATCTTGGGGTTCCTGGCTCTGAACCACCAGTGAGAATGATACAACACAGCAGGCTAAATTGCACAGCAGTGAGAAGGGCATAGCATGCTAAAACAGGGAGGTGAGAAATTGTAATTATCTGGAAGACTCTCTAAAGCTATTTGCTGGCTTGAAGAATTGGCCTCTCTAACAGAGAGACGGACTAATTATATATCTTTTTTTTTCTGTTCATTTTAATTATCTCATTTATTGTTTGGGGAAGTCAAAATAATGATCACAAAATAAGAAAATTGCAGCTTTTTTCTTCCCCAGTAGAGGGCACAAAGACTTTCCTGCACAGGCTCCATGTCTAGATGAAAAACAAGGCAAACTTCAGCAGGTGAATGGGCCATTTTTAAATTTTTTTATATTAAATTTTAAATTTTTTTAAAAATTTTTAATTTGACCACAGTTGAGCCCAAAATTAGAATCTCTAAGTGAAACATTTGTTAAGTAAGTTTTGCCCCATTTTATGAACTTTCTTGCCACAGTTGTTAAGTGAATCACTGCCGTTAAGTTAATCATATGGTCATTAAGTGAATCTGGCTTCCCCGTTGACTTTGCTTATCATGAGACCTCAAAAGATGACCATGTGATTCTCCCAACCGTAATAAACATGAATCACTTGGCAAGCATCTGAATTTTGATCACATGACCTTGGAGATGCTGCCACAGTTGTAAGTGGAAAAACAGTCCTACGTCACTTTTTTCAGTGCTGTCATAACTTTGAATGATCACTAAATAAATGGTTGTAAGTCGAGGACTGCCTGTATACAATAGATAAAATAATTTTTCCAATAGGTTTATTTTTCCTGTAGGTTTATTAAAATCCTTCGTTTTGGTAAATGACTTATTTCTCATCCATCTGAAAAACACAAATCGAACAGAAAATTAGTGCTATATGGCAGTTTAGCACTTTAAATGGTCACTAAATACATTGTTGTAGTCTACTTAGCAAGGTTCTCGTAGCACAGATTTTCCCAGGATGGTTTTTCCACAAGTTTCTTCTAGCCTGGCCAAGCACTGAATTTGATAGGTTTACTTACAAATCACAGAGTGGTGCAGTGGCCTAGAGTGGAGCTCTTACCTCACAATCAGGAAGCTGTGAGTTCGATCCTAGCTGGGGGCAGTTATTTCTATCTCTGGTCACAATGAGAATGTATCTGCTGAACAAAACTCGGCATTGGTGACAGGAAGAGCATCCAGCCAGTAAACACTCAGCTCCATTTAATGACCCAGAAAGAAGATGATGACTTACAGATCACAGCTAGATGGGATTGTGTTGCAGAAGGCTCTTGTATAAAGCAAGGAAAGAGACCTGCTGTGATAAGGACTGTGGACAAATTATTATGTAAACAATGTAAGGAAACTTCCTATGCCTGTGTAGAATAGATAGTTTTGGGGGCAGTGATGGCTACCGGCAATTGTAGTTTGCGGATGGACATCCTTACCATCCATTAAGCCTTTCTCTTTTCTGTTCTCTTCAGAGATTCGAGAAGAAGTTCAATTCTGAGCAAAGCTCAGGCAGTGTCTCCAAAGGAACACAGTTTGAGTATGCTTGGTGCCTGATCCGCAGCAAATACAATGAGGACATCAAAAAGGGCATTGCCCTTTTGGAAGGTGAGCTTTAGACCAGCTGCAAAGCGGCTCCCCTGATCTGCCTTACAAAAGCCTTTCTTAAAGGCCCTGTCACACTGCCCAACGGATGCAAAATGTTTGTAAAAAGGACACAGCGGACGAGAAAAATGTTCCATCCGTTGTTATCTGCTCTCAAAAGGGGCAAAAATTTGCATAAGCAGAGTGGATAACACGGAAAGGAACGGATGGGGGGAGGACGCAGAACGGATGGAAAGCGGATGCGGAACGGAAGCCTAGCGGATGGAAGCGGATGCAGAGTGGATGCAGAGCGGATGCAGAACGGATGTGTAGCGGATGCATAAAGGATGCAGAGTGGATGCGTAGAGGATGCAGAGCGGATGCGTAGAGGATGCAGAGCGGATGCGTAGAGGATGCAGAGCGGATGCAGAGTGGATACGTAGCAGATGACGCGGATGCGTAGCTGCATCCGCTTTCATCCTTTCTCCGTCTGTGCTACTAATGCTGCGCGTCCGTTCCGCTTCCTCCCTGCGTCCGTTTACTGCTGGAACGGATTTGAGTTGCGTGGATGCGCAGCGGATGCCTAGCGGATATAGCAGATGCATAACGGATGCAGAACAGATGTCCCCCGTATGCCTAGCAGATGCAGAACGGATGCATTGGATACATTTTCCGCTCAAAAGTTTTGAGCAGCTCAAAACCTTTTGAGCGGATGAAATGTCAATAGACGGATGCTGGACGGATAGAGAGGAAGCAAAACGGAGGCAATGAGTACAGAACGGAAGCATCGCGTTAACCAACGGATGGTAAGTGTTTTTCTCCGTTTTACATCCTCTTTCCATCCGTTGGTGCAGTGTGACAGGGGCTTAAGAATATATTCCCGTATTTCCTTTCATAATCTGAATAATGTTGTCTTTCACCTGTTAGGCCTTATGGATACCGCAAAGGATTGAAAGGCAGTTATGGGGGGGGGGGGGGAAATGATCTATTCTCCAGTGTAGACGTTCTCGCTAATCTTTCACACAAGACACACTCCACTGCAGTGGTAGGGAGCTTAAAAGCTTTTGCCATTCTAACTGAAGCAACCATGTTAATTTTGGGACTACATACAGGTGAGTTCGATCCTAGGTAGAGACAGATATTTCTCTCTCTGGGCACAATGAGAATATATCTGCTTGAAAAAAAACTCCACATTGGTGGCAGGAAGGGCATCTGGCCAGTAAACACTCAGTTTATTCAATTGCCCAGACTCCACCCTGCAAGGGGTATGGGGACATTAAAAAAAAAAGGTGACAGGTGGTCCTCAATTTACGACAGTTTGTTTAGTGGCCATCCAAAGTTAGAACATCACTGAAAAAAGTGGCTTATGGTCATTTTTCACAGATACGACCATTGCAGTATCCCCATGGCCAGGTGATTTACATTTGGATGCTTGACAGCTGACTTACATTTATGACAGTTGCCATGTATCTGGAATCATGTGACTCTCCTTTCGCAACCTTCTGGCAAGCAAACTTGACAGGAAAACCAGATTCACTCAACAACTGTGTCATTGATTTAAGAACCACACTCATTCACTTAACAAATGGGGCGACAAAGGTCGTAAAAGGGGGCAAGATGCACTGAACAAATTTCTCACTTAACAATGTAAATTTTCGCCCTCCCAGAGGCCTGAGAGAAGCCTCCGGACTCTGGGAAAGGTGAAAAACGCTCCTTGTGGAAGATCTGGAAATCTGGAAACAGGCCTGTTTCTGGCTTCCGGAAGGCCTTGAACCCAGGAAGGCTGTTTTTGCCCTCCCAAAGGCCCAAGGGAAGCCCCCGGACTCTGGGGAAGGTGAAAAATGGCCCTCCTGGAAGCTTTGATGGCCACACCCACCCTCAACATACCCACCCAGCAACCAGGCAGAGAACTGGTTGTTGGGACTTTTGAATCCTACCCCTGTCAACATTCCCTAAACTTTGCTGAAGATGTTAGTTATCCTAGTAACAAAATGTTAAGAAACCAACCCACAAGCTTGGTGAATGAACCTTCACCCTCAAAATTGAGACTCTTAAGATCAATCACTTCTTCTAAAGTCCACACTATTCAAACAGTAAATATGTTGAGGCTCATAAAGTTAAAAGCCAAATGTTGGTCATCCTCAACACAGTAAAAACTAATCCATCAGCTTGGAGAACAAACCTTCACCCGAGATGCAGCTAGTCGCCACTATTGCAAAGTCTCAATTTTGATATCTAGGAAACACAAATTTAAGGTTTGTAGAGTAAGCTGTTAAGCCAACCTGGTTTTTTTTTTTGCTAATTCTTTCATAACTTTTGGGAAAGCATTTTAAATACTGAGTTGTGCTTCTTAATTGATTCTTCCATGTTTGGAAGGAAAACACACCTTTTCATTTATTTATATAACTTGCCAAAGTATGGTCCTAACCGCAGTAGCTGGATTCAGGGGGACTAAATGAGAGTTCCTCAACCTTTTCGGCTTTGCAGACTGGGGGGGGGGAGTGGATGGGTCTGCACAAACAGCGAGCATGTGCGCCCATCCCTTGCACAAATGGAGTATCAGGTGCGCAGAGTTGGGGACCCCTGATCTAAATGCACTTGTAATTTAGCAGCCAACCAAGGTAATGCAGTAGCACCCTTTCAGTGTTCCTTCCCCCAGCAGAACAGTGGTCTTGAACCAGGAGGCTCAATTTAAGTTATGCCTGTGTGCATCTTATATTCCTCAAGGATTCAGCTTTGCTGTTGGAAAAAACAGGGAAGGCAAAGATTCCTCTTTCTTCATATTATGTTTCATTTCATCATATACAGCAGGGGTGTCAAACACTATTTCATTGAAGCTGCATCAGGATTGTGTTTGATTCGGTGAGGGAGGCGAGATGGGCGTGGTCAGGGTGGGCATGGCCAGTTCAACATCACTCATGTCGGGGGTGTCTGTGGTGGCCCAAGCACTGTACCAGTGAAACGGGCTCCCATTTTTGGCTGCCGTGGCCTCCTGCAACCTTCTGCCAGCAAAAACGGAACCCGTCCTCCTGAGCTCCATTTTCAATGGAGACCGTGGTAGCAGAAAACGGAGATCGGGAGCCAGTTTTTGCTGGCAGAAGCACTGCTGGCTGGTCCTTCATTGTTTCCAGGGTGGTCCCGTGGGCCACATCTAAGTACCCCATGGGCCGAACCTGGCCCCCCAGGTCTTTAGTTTGACACCCCTGATTTACAGGTAGGTAGTTCTTGACTTATAACAGTTCATTTAGGGGCTGTTCAAAGTCACAATGGCACTGAAAAAAGTGACTTATAACCCTTTTAAAAAACACTTTTTAACAACTGTTGCAGCATCTAGTTGGTATCGTGATCAAAATTTGGACTTTTTGGTAACTAGTTCATGTCTATGATGGTTGCATCTGGTCCCACTGCCAAGGTCGTAAGCATGAAAAATGGTCATAAGTCACTTTTTTCAGTGCCATTGTAACTGAACGGTCACCAAACAAACTGCTGTAAGTCAAGGACCACCTGTATTAGAAACTCATGTACAGCCATTTTTCTTCCCTTTGCCTTTGATTGATTGATTTGTTTTCTTAGAACTGCTCAAAGGGAACAAAGAAGAACAGAGGGATTACGTGTTTTACCTCGCGGTAGGCAATTACCGGCTGAAGGTGAGCTTGTGGATAGTTCCCTCTTTGTTTCCCTTGCTTGCCTCTATTTCTGGATTTGCTGGCATTTTATGTTTCTGGGTCTGGCTGTGCCTGAACTTCAGTTGGCTGACATTGGACTGAAATCAAGGCAGTTTGGGACTCCCAAGCCAGAAGAAATCACATTCCCTTAAAAGAGGAATTCCCGATTTTGAGCACTTCGAGGGACACAAGAAAGATGCCTGGCTGATGGAAGAAGCTTCTCAAAACATTTTCAAAGTTAAAAAAAAAAAAAACCACAAGGAAATCTAGTTGTCTTTTGGGGGTGGGGAGGAGAAGCAGATTTTGGAAGAGCAGTGGCCATAGCATTTAGTTTTATAAACCACTTCCCAGTGGTTTACAGTTCTCTCTAAGCCAAGGATGTTAAACTCAATTTCATTGAGGGCTGCATTAGGGCTGTGATTGATCTTGGGTGGGGTGGATGGGTGTGGCCAACTGGGTGGGCATGGCCTGCTTGACACCACTCCCCAAACTGCTGGCATGTTTCCTCTTCCCATTGGGTAGACCGGGCCGAAGCCATGCTGTCCTGATTTTCCCTCTTCGCATTGGGTATCCAACCCATAGGCCTTGAGTTTGATACCCCTGCTCTAAGTGGTTTACAGAGTCAACATATTGCCCCCAGCAATCTGGGTCATCATCGGAAGGATGCAAAACTGAGTCAAACTTGAGCCGGTCAGGATCGATCTCTTGGCAGTGGGCACAGTTAATCTGCAATATTGCATTTTTATTCATTTGGCCACTTCAACTCAATGATGCTTGGCTGACCACACCCTTACTTCTCTTTTCAAATCCTCTCTATGATTTGGTCTCCCTCAAACTCTCTATGTTGACCGAGGGGGGGTGGGTCATTAGATTGGGATTAGCTGACATACAGTTTGTTCTTCTTCACTTCCCATCTTTTTTATTCTGGTTAGATAAGATGAAAGGTAATTCAGGTTCGGAAACAGATTCTGTAAAGTTTATTGGAACCCCCCTTTTTTTAATTGATACAAGCTAATTGTCTTAGACAACCCTAGTTCCCTTGATCAAGAAATAGATGAGCACTGTGCCTTAGAGTCAGACAAGACAGTCAGGGAAATCTTTTTCTTTTTAAAATAACAGGTAGTCCTTGACTTACAACAGTTCATTTAGTGACCATTCTAAGTTACAATGGCACCAGAAAAAAAAGCGAGTTACAACTTTTTCACATAATGTTCCCATGATCGTATGATCAAAATTCAGATGCTTGCCCAACTAGTTCATGCTTATGACCGTTGATGTGCCCCAAGGACCTTTTGACAAGCAAAGTCAATGAGTAAAACCAGATTCACTTAACAACAACATAAATCACTTAGCAACTGCAGTGGTTCACTTAGCAACAGTGGCAAGAAAGGTCATAAAATGGAACAGAACTCACTTAGCAATTGCCACGCTTAGCAATAGAAATGTTGGGATTCATTGCAGTCGTAAGTCGCGGACCATCTATAACAGGATCTCGAAAGCCTGATGGCACTGCCACTCCCTCTTTCTTATGCCAAAGAGAGTTAAAATAGAGGCAGTTTAAGCGTCTTTGTGATATTCTGTTCCTGTCCTGGGATTACATTGTGTTTTGGGAACTGCCACCAAGTGCTTTTTCCAAGAGTCATTTTTGTCATTTTAAACAACCCCAAACGGACTGGTTGATCCAGGCCACAATTGATTTGTCTTTTACCTTTAGCCAAATGCCTTGAGGGAAAAGCCAATATAGATTTTGAATTGATTGACTGACCTGAGAACTGTTTGCATTTGGAAAGGTTCCGGTGAGGTAGAAAAAGAAAAGTTCCACTAATCTTTCCTCAGTGCACTTGAGTTTTGTTTTTTTAAAAAATTTTTTGAACCTTAATGTTGAAACAGACCTCTAATTAGGCATGTTTAAAACTATTCTCCTACCTTCAACACTTTTCTTTCTTCTGGCATTTTGAAAATAGGTTTTCCCCATTTCCTGGTCTTGTGGAGCACCTATTGTTTTGTCTGGTCTTCTGGAACGTGGAAGGTGGTGAGATTGTGAAAGAGGAACTGGAGGGATGTAACTAACTCCCCCCCCCCCAACCTTGGCTGTGTTTGGGGTTGACTAGTTAATTTGGCCTTGCTTTATCTCTTGACAAGTAATCTTGGGCTTCATAAACTTCATGGAAAGCAGGGTGTTGGCCATCCTTATCTGTCTTGGTTGATCCTCTTATCTGGGCTTTTTATGGACTGCCACAGTGCTGTGATCATAACTCTTCGATCCTTGGGCATGTTGTCAAGGCAGCAGGGCAGATAAGAAGCATGTCTGGGTCGGAGGGAGGGAGGGAATTTGTGCAAAGCACAGCTGGGTGAACAGTGCATTCCTTAATCGTGTTTTGCTCAAGAGGAAATCCCACTTGAGCCAGGTGTAGGATACGGCCTTAAGAGCAGGAATGGAAGGGAACGGTTGATGGAAGGAAATCCAGGCTTGTTTTGATGCTTCTGTGTGGTGCAAGAGATAAGCTATTAAGATTGCAGGATGAGGTGAATTGAATTGAACCCTCTCCAGCTCAAAAACATTATGGGATGGTCTGGAAGTTGTTGTCTCTCTGTTGAACCTCCCTCCAGTGAGCAAGCGATGGCCCTCTCGAAAACATGGATGCCAGACTTCTTTGTCTGAAGCAGAAAGGAAGACTGGAAAAGCATGCTTTCTCCCTCATATATTGGGGTTATTCAGTGTTTCCCAGCTATTAACATTTGGAGAACCTCATGTTGAGGAGTATTTTTTCCGGCCTATCAGGCCAACCTGGTCTATCCAATTATGGGCCGGAGCATACTGCTTCTGTTTTCGCCTTTCAGCCCCAATCCAGAAGCCTTTGTAAGCAGTCGCTTTTGCCATGAACCATTTTTGTGTTGAATCTATGTTTACTGTCAAAAGAAATAAAGGGAGACTAAAAGGTAAAGGTTCCCCTTGCACACATGCATACTTGTCATTTCCAGCTCTAGGGGGCGGTGCTCATCTCTGTTACAAAGCTGAAGAGCCAGAGCTGTCCGAAGATGGCTCCGTGGTCATGTGGCTGGCATGACTAAACGCCAGAGGCACATGGAATACTGTTACCTTCCCACCAAAGTGGTCCCTATTTTTCTACTTGCATTTTTTACGTGCTTTCAAACTGCTGACAAGTAACGGGAACTCACTACATTGTGCGGCACTAAGGATTCGAACTGCCAAACTGTCGACCTTTCTGCTCAACAAGCTCAACGTCTTAGCCACTGAGCCACTGCGTGCCCCTAAAGGGAGACTAGTATAGATTTATTTTAGCTTTCATCAGCTAGCCACTCCCTTCTGGGATTTGGACCCAGGCTACCTGCATATATTTGGTAGATGTATTATCCTCAAAGCCACAGGATCTCCTCGCTTTGTCAGCAATACCAGAGAGAGAGATTAAGTGTTACAAAGCTCATGTTGCGAAGAGTGTCTGCTAAGGTATCCTGTCCTTCCTTGAAGTCTTTCTAGGCCCAAGTTCTGGGTAGTTCAGGATTTTGTTCCAGCAGTGGCACTTTGGACCAATGTCATCTTGTTTGTTCCCACAACAACAATGGTTGTAAGACCTTGCACAACCATTCGTTATGAGAAATTTCCTGACAGGACAATGAATCAGAGGAACGACTTGCATCCAGAAGCTCTGGATGCTCCAACACTGGAAGTTTTTAAGAAGAGATTTGGGCAGCCACTTGTCTGAAATGGTATTATAGGACCGTGATGGCAAACCTATGGCACATGTGTCAGAGGTAGCATGCGAGCGATTTATGTCAGCAAGCGAGCCGCAGGCAAACTTACCACACTGCACATGTGCGCACCCCCCAGCTGAGGCCTTTTTTGGCCTTCCAGAGGCTTGAGGAAAGCCTTTGCAGACTTTGCAGGCAGAATAATAGGTTTCGTTACTTCCTGTATTTCCAGAAATACCAGAAGTGATGAAACGGTCCTATTTTTGGCCTGCAAAGTCTGCAGAGGCTTTCCTCAAGCCTTTGGGAGGCCGAAAAAGGCCTCAAACCAGCTGAGAAACGCAGTGCAGATAAGGGGGGGAGCACGCATGGCCTTCTCGGTTCTGGCATGTGACTGCGCACACGCAAGCACATGCACAATTTTTGGCACAAGAGCCCAAAAAGGTTAGTCACTACTCGTATAGGGTTTCCTGCCTGAGCAGGAGATTGGACTAGAAGACCTCAAAGGTCCCTTCCAATTCTGTTAATTCTGTTTTGCTACCATTTAAATGGCACTGGAAAAAGTGACTTACGATTTTTTTTCACATTTATGCCCCATAGTCCCATGACCAAAATTTGGATGCTTGGCAACTGGCATATAATTTTGATGGTTGCAGTGTCCCAAGGTCACCTGATCCCCTTTTGCGACCTTCTGACAAGCAAAATCAATGGAGAAGCCACTGAACAATCCTGTTACTAACTTAAGAACAGCAGTGATTCACTTAACAACTGTGGCAAGAAAGCCTGTAAAATGGGGCAAAACTGACCTGACAACTATCTTGCTTAGAGATGGAAATTTTGGGCTTGGTCGTAAGCTGAGAACTACCTGTATTTGATTCTTAGGTATCCGGCCCCTGAACATGGAGAATTATGTTGTGTTTAATAACCAGCTATGGGTTCTCTCTGTAACACTGGAGAATTCCCTTGGAATGTGTCCATAGCCATTACATAGGTGAAGTTTATTTTTGTCCTTTTCATCCTCATACCTGTCTACTTACGGGGACCGCCTCTGCCCTATTGTCTCTACCTGTAAAAGTAGGTGAGAATGGCCTTGAGCGATGGGGCAAAGAAATGCTGCCTAGGAAACGGTCAGATAAGAGAGGGTAGAGCTCACAGCCTTATAATGGATGAAGAAAGACTAAGAAGAAATCCACTCTCATTTCCTGGGCTGTTAAGGAGAGGGCAGACAAAATGGACTTTTAGACTTTCTATTGATGTGAACAAGGTAGTCCTCGACTTACGATCACAATTTTTCTGTTGCTAAATGAGACATTTATTAAGTGTGTTTTGCCCCATTTTACAAAGGCATGTGACTCTGGGATGAAGCAATCATTGTAATACGTGCCAGTTGCCAAGCTCCCGAATTTTGATCGCGTGTCCAGGTGGATATTGTGAGAGTGCTGCAAAATGTGCATATATAAGTTGTTGTTTTTTCCCCAGCACCTTCGTAACTTTGAACTGATGTTAAACAAATGGCTGTGCAGTAGAACCTCTGGTCACAACCATAATTCGTTCTGTAACTTTGGTCGCAAGTCGATTTGGTCGTGATCTGAATCTAATTTTGGAAATTTGGCACTTACAAAAAAAATGGTGCAGAAGGGAAAATCGGCTGACGGTAAAAAGATTTGGGGTGAATTTTGGTCGGAACCCAATTTGGTTGTACATATAATTTTTTTATTTTTATATCTATATTTATTATTATATATCTATAATATCTATATGTGTATGTGTGTGTGTTTTTTAAAGTTTTCGCGGGTACTTACATGTGTGCTGTTCAGCTTCCTTCGGGTATTATCCCACATCATTGTAGTTGTGCTTTTAAAGTTGTAGCAACGTTTCAGCAGAATCTCATCTGTCATCATCAGGCTTCTGTATTGAGTTCATTTGTGGGTCAGGCTATCACAGCCATTAGTTTTAAATTTGAGGCTAGCCTACTGCTGTCCTAAGATGGTTTTTTTTACATCCTGATTGGTTCGGAGTCTTGGTCTGTGTTTATTGTTCTTGGAGTTTGTTTGATTGGTGTTTCTGGTTTTTTCTATCTGTTTTGTGGCTTTGATTGGCTGGCAACACTGTGTTCCTGTGTTGGAGGCTTTCGGTGCAGCTTGGCTTCGCGTGAAAGGACGGCTATTATCTATGAGGAAGCTAGGTTTCATCTGGGTGCCTGGTTGGGGTGTGTTTGAGCTGGAGGTATCAGGGGGAGTCTGTTTGTGCCCCAGGTGTTTGTCTGGCTTGTGGTGTGGAGATCTTTCTATTTGAGAGTGCAGGCCTCCAAATGATTGACAGTCTGGTGGAATCATCTCTTCTATTCATGCTTTCAGGTCTTTTTTCAATCTCCATGGCTTCTCTGATGAAAAAAACCCAGCCACAGAATCATCAGAGAAGCCATAGAGATTGAAAAAAGACCTGAAAGCATGAATAGAAGAGATGATTCCACCAGACTGTCAATCATTTGGAGGCCTGCACTCTCAAATAGAAAGATCTCCATACCACAAGCCAGGCAAACACCTGGGCACAAACAGACTCCCTCTGATGCCTCCAGCTCAAACACCCCCCCCACCAGGCACCCAGATGAAACCGAGCTTCCTCATAGATAATAGCCGTCCTTTCACGTGAAGCCAAACTGCACTGAAAGCCTCCAGTGCAGGAGCAGAGTGTTGCCAGCCAATCAAAGCCACAAAACAGACAGAAGAAACCAGAAACACCAATCAAACAAACTCCAAGAACAATAAACACAGACCAAGACTCCCAACCAATCAGGATGTAAAAAAACCCATCTTGGGACAGCAGTAGGCTAGCCTCAGATTTAAAACCAATGCCTGTGATAACCTGACCCACATACAAACTCCATACAGAAGCCTGATGATGGCAGATGAGATTCTGCTGAAACGTTGCTACAACTTTAAAAGCACAACTACAATGACGTGGGATAATACCCGAAGGAAGCTAAACTGCATTCATGTAAGTACCCGCGAAAACTTAAAAAAAGTTGTAGCAACGTTTCAGCAGAATCTCATCTGCCATCCTCAGGCTTCTGTATGGATGTGTGTCTCACAGCTTTTGGTTTCAAATTCGAGGCTGGTCCATTCTGATTGGCTAGGAGCCTGGGTCTGTGTTCACTGGACTTGGAGTTTGATTGATTGGTGTTTCTGGTTTCTTCTGTCTGTTTTGTGGCTTTGATTGGCTGGCAACACTCTGTTCTTCTGTTGGAGGCTTTCAGTACAGCTTGGCTTCGTGTGAAAGGACGGCTGCTATTCATTAGCAAGCTGGGTTTCACCTGGGTGCCTGGTGGGGGGGTGTTTGAGTTGGAGGCATCAGAGGGAGTCTGTTTGTGCTCAGGTGTTTGTCTGTTTTGTGGCATGGAGATCTTTCCAAATGATTGACAGTCTGGTGGAATCATCTCTTCTATTCATGCTGTCAGGTCTTTCTTCAATCTCTATGGCTTCTCTGATGATTCTGTGGTTGGGGTTTTCTATAGTGGCTAGGGTTTTAGTGCCATTGAAGTTGATGTTGTGAGCTGTGGTTTTCATGTGTTGGACTAGTGAGGAGGTGTATTCCAGCTTTTTTACTGCATTTTTGTGTTCATCTAGGCGGGTACTTATTCTTCTATTGGTCTGTCCAATGTATGTGGCCGGGCATGATGCACAGGGAATTTCGTATATGCCTTGGTTTTCCAGGTCAATTTTGTCTTTGGGGTTCCTCAGGATGGCTGCTATTTTTTTGTCTGTTTTGAAGGCAGTCTTGATGTGATGCCTGTGTAGTATCTTACTGATTTTATCTGTGGTACCTCTTATGTAGGGCAGGACAGCTGTTCCAT
>BLBF01000101.1:3292309-3318107 GCA_015471245.1 Laticauda colubrina
TCTTTCTTTCTTTCTTTCTTTCTTTCTTTCTTTCTTTCTTTCTTTCTGTCACATGTCTTGGGTTCTCCCTCTGAAGCTCTCAGATAATATTTCTGTAACCCTGGGCATTTGCCAAGATCTGCCACAATAATAACCACCTTTTGGCTCACCTTGTACTCTGATGCATTGGCAGTGGAAAATGGCTTAATTGCTTTGAAGGAACCCATGCCAAGTGCAGCAACACAACCTAAAGTTGATCTTCGAAAAGGTGCAGATGGCCTGTTTCGCAAGCCTTTAGGCTTGGGGTGGGGGCCAGTTCATGCCTGTAAACAGATCTCCTAGAACATTCCAGAAATTTTCAAGGTAGCTTTTGGACTAAGCATGTTCCTTGCCCAGTTTATAGAATGACTCTTGCAAAGGAAGTGATTCTGTTCCTTTCTGTTAGTTTGTTCTATCTGGCACTTGTTTTTTTCCCCCTAGATTTTAAACAGAGTGCAACAGTTTTGCTCTCTGGTGGCTAGCAGCAAAGGTGAAGAACTTTCTTCCTAAATCAAAAGGTGTGAAATACTTCTAGTTTACATTAAATTCAAGATTCTCCCTTTGAAACTACTACTTCCATAAGGGATTCGGCCTGGTACAATGGCTAGTGCCTCACTGAGAGATGGAAAGGAGTAAGCTTAAATTTATGGAAAGCTCGCCTTTGTTTTTTTTTTTTCAAAAGGTGTCTTTTGTGGCACTACTTTATGGTTTCTTCAGAAGACTTGCCAAAGATTGGCTCTTCCTCCAGGCACTGGGGCCAGGATGTTAATGTTGTGCTAGCATGGGTGGGTGTGAAATCTTGGGAACAAGATTTTTATCGGGAGCCTCAAATTTTCTTTGAAATGATTTCCTTTTTGGCCACCACCCACTTTCCATGGGGTCAGATACTGTAAATGATCATAGGAAAAGAAAGAAAGAAAGATAAAGAAAAACAGAACAGAAAGGAAGGAAGGAAGAAAAAGAAAAGGAAGAAAGGAAGGAAAGAAAAAGAGATAACAGGAAAAAAAGGAAAAAGGAAGGAAAAAAAGAAAAAGGTGATACAAGTGAAGGAAAAAGAAAGGAAGGAAAGCAAGAAAGAAAGAAAAAGGAAAAAAAAAAGGGAGGAGCATGCTTCGGGAAAATAATGCTATATGGCAAAACATGCACTGTGTCTTAACTTAGCATGTAAAATTGTACTATTTGTAGAGGACTTATAATCCTACATATTTATTTTCCCTGAACAGTTTACCTAAAACAAGCTTTCTAATCAAGATGTCTACTTAGAAATAAGCCCGATTGTTTAAAGCCAGCTTTTGTTGAGCCCAAATGGGTTAGTTTGCTTTTTGGCTTTAATGCCGTCTGTGCCAATCCAACTGGCAGTTTAGAAGCATTCATTCTTGCTGTGAAAGATGCTTTTGTTGACTTATTCAACAAACTACCACTGAGCACGAGCACTGGAATCTAGTCCATGGCTATGCCCAGGCCAAACAAACAAAAAACAGGATTTGAGATGTTACATAGCTGCTAAGTTGTAGTTTAAGATGTTTTTGACGATTCGGCCTATCGCAGCGCATATAGTTAAGCGAACCTAGGCATGATCTTAAGTGAGTTAGGGCAAGTATATATAAAAGTGTGGCACTTAATTTTGTACATGTAAAAAAGGATGCTGGAACTGGGAAAAAATACTTTTTAGTGCCCTCTGGAATCCGGGTAGCTATTCACTACTGTTATGTTTCTGTTTCATGAAATTTTAACATTTTTCACTTGCTTTAGAGTCCTGTACCTTTGTATAAAGGTTATTATTTTTCTTGATGCCTTGTCTACCTTCCCTTGTTCTTTTTGCTTTTCCTACCCACCTTTTTTTATATAGTTTTCCTGGAACCATAGGTTGTGGAGGGGGGGGGGGGATAAATTTCTCAGTTCACCCAGGTTGACTTTTGGTGTTGCCTGATCTGTGTGTTACGCATCCAGATGTGAGTCACCTCCTTTCAACTTCCCCAATGAGTTCTTGTTTCATTCAGTGATAAGTTTTGGCCAATTCTGTATTTTATTTTATTTTTATTTATTTCCTGGGACAAAGCACTACTTACTTTCAAAAGGAAACAGCAGTTGAATTGGTAAAAGCATTCTGTGACGACTTTATGAAAACGATAATTTCTAGGAAGTAAAAAAATAAAAATAATTAGGGTTTATTTACCCCCACCCCTCGTTTATGGTTTCTCAGTTGTGCAAGCTACAGAATTTTGATCTTTCATGTTCAGCTGTGAGTCTGAGACAAGACTTGGCTAGGCCCCAGTGAAATTCATGGGAATTAAATTACTCATGTTTGTGATGTGCACGTTCTCCAGGATGTGTCTTTAATAGCAATATTTCAGAAGAGTAGGTAGCAGGTATGTGGATATAATGCTCAAGTTATTCATGGTATTTCATCCTTCCTCAAACTAGAGACTCCCAAAGAGACTGTGTGTTAACATTAAATATATATATATATTGTCTCTGACTACTTTTTATGTCCTCCAATTTGAGAAGAGTGGTAATTGCTAGAAATACTGTGTTTCCATGAAAATACAACCGACCCCAAAAGTAAGTCCTAGCTTGATTTTCACATGTGTGCCCAATATAAGCCCTACCCCCTGTTGACTTTTGTTGACTGCCCGTTGCCAGAGTTTTGGCAGTTTGAGTCTCAATGGCATCTTCCATCCTTCTGTGAAGCGGTATATAAGTCTAAGCGCTATTGCTTTAGTGCTATTGCTACCCAGTCTTTTTATGGCTGTAAGCACTAGGCTGGGGAACTCTGTAACGAAACTGATATCAAGTGAAGGACCTAAAGGAAAACTACAGGTAGTCTTTGATTTACAACCACAACTGAGCCCAAAATGACTGAAGTTAAACTGAGACATTCGTGAAGTGAGTTTTGCCCCATTTTATGACCTTTCTTGCCACAGTTGTTAAGCGAAACACTGCAGTTGATAAATTAGTAACCTGTTTGTTAAATGGCTTTTCCATTGACTTTGCTTGTCAGAAAGTCACAAAAGGGCATCACATGAGCTTGGGACTTAGCAATGGTCATAAGAATGAAGCAGTGGCCCAAGCATCTGAATTTTGATCACATGATCACAGGGGATGCCGGGACGGTGTGGTGGCCTAGAGGGGAAGCTCTTGCCTCACAATCAGGAGGCTGTAATTTTGATCAGAGATAGAGGCAGATATTTCTCTCTGGACACACTGAGTATATCTGCTGAAAAACTCTGCATTGGCGCTAGGAAGAGCATCCGGCCATTAAAACACTCTGCTAGCTCCATTTCAATCTCCTTCAAGTTCAATTTCATTGTACACATGTTGTGCATTGACAATAAAAGATTGATAGATTCAGTTGCCCAGACTCCGCCCCAAGGGATTATGGGATCATGAAATGACAATGAAGATCACAGGGATGCCGCAACAGTCGTAACCCTGACAAGCTACTTTTTCAGGGCTGTTATAGCTTTGAATGGTCAGTAAACAAACTCAGACTTCCTGCAATTCATAATGAGCAATCTCTAGATGAAGTACCTCTCAGCAAAGAATGGGAACAGATATAGTTCCTTCTGGGGCTTGCACAAAGGAGTTTATCCAATTATTTTAGAGGAGAAAAGGAGTGAGTAGTAGTTTAAAACAATGTTTGTCAATCCTGGCAACTTTCTGTTGTGGGATTCCCAGAATTACTGGCTTGAGGAATTCTGGGAGTTGAACTCCACTCATCTTAAGACTGCTAGCATTCTTAACATTTAATTAAATCACCAAGTTTGTCTTGTCTTTCCTTTTTTCAAATAAGATGCCATCAAAGTCAACCTTTCGTAGCTAATTTTAGACTTAACACTACTCAAGTGTTATACAGATATTCCTTGACTTACGAACACAATTGAGCCCAAAATGTCCATTGCTAAGCGAGCCAGTTTAAGTGAGTTTACGGCCATTTTACGCCTTTTCTTGCCACATTTGCTAAATGAACCACTGCAGTGGTTAAATTAGTCACATGGTTATTAAGTGGATCTGTCTTCCCCCATTGAGTTTGCTTGTTGAAAGGTTGCAAAAGTTGATCACATGACCCTGGGACATTGCAAAGGTCATAAATATGAATCAGTGGCCAAGCATCCAATTTTTAAAAAATATACTTATTTTGTTTTATTGTAAAAGGTAAAATACCAAGCAGAAAAACAAAATAAAAATACATGTCCAGCAGTAAGAACTACAAAAAAGAAAATATGGAGTCCAAAAAAAGAAAAGTGATCCAATTTAATTTAACATTTAACATAGAATCCACTCTGGCTGGATACTGGGAAAAAAAAATACACAAATTGTGATCACATGCTGTACCAGTCGTAAGAGTGAAAAACGGATGTAAGTCACTTCTTCAGTGCCATTGTAACTTTGAATGGTCACCAAATGGTTGTAAGTTGAGGATGAGCCATGGTGGCACAGTGGTGAGAGTGCAGTACTGCAGGCTACTTCTGCTGCCTGCTATTTGGCGGTTTGAATCTCAAGGTGGATTCAGCCTTTTGTCCTTCCCAGGTGGGTAAATTGAGGACCTAGACTGTTGGGGGTAATAGGCTGACTCTGTAAACCACTTAAAGAGGGCTGTGAAGCAGAATATAAGTCTAAATGCGATCACTTTTGCTATTACTTGGAGAAAGGAACTTGTTTAGAGGATTGTCTCCCTTTCAGGTCAGGCGACTTATCAAAACCTTATCTAAAGTTCTCCGCGTTCATCCCCCCAAAAAACCAAGGAGGCCGGGACAGATTGTTTCTGTTTCTCATAGTCTCTTTTAATAATGTCCTATTTTACTTTGAGGTTCGAACTGAACCTTCTCTCAGGTGGTTCTTCTCCTGAGTTTTCTGCTTTGAATCTCACCACCTTTTGTTCCTTCTGCTCATGACTGGAGACCTTTAGAGAGAATCAATTGACTGCAAGTTCCTTGGGACTAAGTCACCTATTGTGTTTTCCCAAAAATGTCTTATATTTTTTTTGCCACCAAAAAAGGCACCAGGTCTTATTTTCAGAGGAAGTCATCCACTGACTAACCTTACTTGCATGTGTCGCCCCTGGCCTCCTTTTCACTATCAGAGGCCTTCAGAAACTTCTGCTGCTGCTGGCAAGGCTTTTCTGAAGGTCTCTGCAGCTAATAACAGAGCTCCGGATCAATCTGGAGCTTTGTAATCAGCTATAGTGGCCTTCAGGAAAGCCTTGCCAGACTTCTCAGCTACAGAAGAAATGGCAGATGTAGGGCTGTGAGAGGCCTGGCGACACTGTCCAAAGGTAGGTAGTAGGGCAGCTCCACCCCACCCTCACTTATTTTTTACCCGTCTACTCTGGAATGGGCAGGATCTTAATTAGGGCTTATTTTGGGGGGCAAATAGAGATTATATTGGGTGCATGTGTAAAAATCAAGCTCAGACTTACTTTCAGGATAGGTTGTATGTTTGGGAAAATGGTATTCTCTTCACTGGGTTTATTATTTTTCTACTCTGATCACAAGATTTCAGGAGGGGGGTCTAACCAAGTGAAAAAGAAGGACTAGGAGACCCAGGATAGCGGTGTTCCGATATTTGATGGGCTGCCACAAAGATGAGGTCAGCTGATTTTCCAAAGCTCCAGAAGATAAGAAGAGAAACCCACAGATGGAAACCATTCCAGGAGAGAAGCAATCTAGAACTAAGGAAAAACTTCCCAACAGTGAGAACAATTAACCGCTGGGCTGAGTTACCTTCAGCAAGTGTGGGTGCCCCCATCACTGAAGGTTTTTAAACAGACTGAATAGCCACTTGTTGTATAGGGTCTCCTGCTTAAGCAGGGGTTGGACTAGAAGGCCTTCAAGATCCCTTCCAGCTTTTATTCTATGTTCTTCAGTATCCTATCCGACATAGTATCCTAAAATAACCCCTGCTGTCTTCACCATTTGTAGATCTATTAAAAGAAAGAAGGAAATGCTTAGGCCCCATTCAGCTTCGTAAGATGGTTTCGGGAGCCTGGTGAAATGCTGTCATGTGACCCATTGAGGTTTTTGCTCACCCAACTGGCCAACCCAGTTATAATGATTTACGATCTAGTCTGATCTGCCAGTACAGCTCCTGGGAAATGTGTATAGTCCAATGATCATTTTGCTTCTCTGGATCAACATACTATAAACCACACAGTGATTTCCTTCTCAGCGGGTTAGCGTGTTCACAATCCTCTCCTCATTGTGGCTTGTAATTCCTGGGTTATAATTTAGCCTTCGTATGGGAAACCAACCAATTTTTCTCCTCCTTCCCCCCCCTCCGCCACAACTAGCGCTGACTCCTACCTGCCATGTTACACAATCTTTGACTTTTGTCCTCCCCGTAATGGGTTCATGGTGTTCTTTGCCTGAGTTGCCATGTGCGTCCTGTGGCTTTGCTATCAAATAAAAGCAGAGTTATTTAAAATTGTGTTTTGCTTTTAAAGAGACAAATCAGCGTTTCTGAGCCTCAGCGGCTTTAAGACTTCAAATCCCAGAATGCTCCACTTTCTGGCTGGGGAATATTGGGCGTTCACACATTTGAAAGTTTCTTGGGTTGAGAAACATTGGCCTCATGGATTTGTTTAAAAAAACAAGAGGATCCTAAACCCTCACCCTCACCGCACAGAACAATGTTCCAAGTTTAATTCAGAATAACAGAATTGGAAGTGATCTTGGATATCTATGGCGATTCTCAGTCATCCATGGTTGACCCAAAGGTGTTTTTCTGTTCAGAGCTACAGAAGCTTCTTGGATGAGAAGTGAAACATCTTCAAAGAAAAAACAGAAAGTCCAGTTGCCTCTTGAAAAAACATCCTTAGGACCAGAGACCTTGAAGGTCTTCTAGTCCAACACCTTGCTCAGGCAGGAAACCCTATACCATTTCAGACAAATGGTTGTCCAATCTCCTTAAAAACTTTCAGTGTTGAAGCATTTACAACTTCTGGAGGCAAGTTATTCCACCGGTTAATTGTTTTAACTGTCAAGAAATTTCTCCTTAGTTCTAGGTTGCTTCTCTCCTTGTTTAGCTTCCATCTACTGCTTCTTGTCCTGCTTTCTGGTGCTTTGGACAATAGGTTAGCTCCTCTTCTTTGTAGCAGATAACTGCAATACTGCTATCATATCACCCTGAGTCTTTTAAATTAGCCCTACCCAAATCGAACAACAATTCTTTATATGTTGAGCCTCCAATCCCCTAATCAAAATTTGAATTGGGGGACTGGAGGCTAAAACACGAATGATTGCTGGAATTCAGGCATAGAGACCATTTGGTTGATACTTACAGTGGTTGGTGAAAGTTAAGATAGATAACATCTCACACACATTTATATCTGTGCCCGTATGTATGCATAAAGGTAAGTAAAGATTCCCCTTGCACATATACATTGTTTCTGGCTCTAGGGGGTGGTACTCATCTCTGTTACAAAGCTGAAGAGCCAGCGCTGTCTGAAGACATCTCTGTGGTCATGTGGCCGGCATGACTAAATGCTCCAGGCACATGAAATGCTGTTCCCTTCCCACCAAAGTGGTCCCTATTTTTCTACTTGCATTTTTACATGCTTTCGAACTGCTAAGTTGGCCAAAGCTGGGACAAGTAACAGGAGCTCACGCCGTTGTGCAGGGCTAGGGATTTGAACCGCCAAAACTGCTGACCTTTCTGATTGACAAGCTTAGCCACTGAGCCACATCCCTGTACATGCGTGTGTGTGTGTATCTGTCTATCTGTCTGTCTATATACACACGCATACATGTAGCCCTTTATTTACAACCATTTGTTTATCGATGGTTATGACACTGACTTACAATCAGTCCTCATACTTACAACTGTAGCAGCATCCCCATCATCACATGATCAAAATTCAGACACCTGGCAAACTGATATGTATTTATGACAGTGGCAGAGTTCCAGGATCATGCGATCACCCTTTGCAACTTTCCCAGCTGGCTTTTGGCAAGCAAATGGGGGAAGCTGGATTCACTTAACGGCCACATGATTCACTTTCCAACTGGCATAGAATGTTTTAAAAGAGGACGCAATTTAAACAGTTGTCTGTATTATCAACGGAAATTCAGGTCCCAGTGGTGGAAATGAATTGAGAACTACGGGGAGTCCTCATCTTATAACCACAATTGAGCCCAACATTTCTGTTGCTAAGTGAAACATTTGTTAAGGGAACTTTGCTCCATTTTATGACCTTTCTTGCCACTGTCATTAAGCAGATATATCTTTTCTTCTTTGTATACTGAAAGCATTTGCACCAAGACAAATTCCTTTTGTGTCCAGTCACACTTGGCCGATAATGAATTCTGTTCTATTCTATTTTAGGGGAAATATTCTGCCTTTTTAGTATATCCTGAAATATTTCATTTTCCCAGGAGAGGGGTGGGTTTAACTTCCAGCTGTGTCAACAACGGTCGTAAGTCACTTTTTCCAGTGCTGTTGTAACTTTCTCTAGATGAACGTTCTCTACATGAATTGTTGTAAGTTGAGGACTCCCTCAACTTACATGTGTAAACACACACACACAGACACGCAAACATACCCCTATAATAGGGATCCTTAAGACATCAGTGGAAACGCAAGAGTGAAGTATTCCCTGGTCAGGTTTGCTTGGGCGCTTATCTTATCCAAAGAAGTATGTGAGTGCTACTGGAAAAAAAAATTAGGAGGAGCTGTCCTCACTTTCTTTGGAAATATGGCAAGGGAAGAGATTGGGAGTAGAAAAATATGCTGTTTTGCTCTTCAGCAGATCCTGTTTACTGGGAATTGGCCTCAGCCCCACCCCCTGATCAGCTGAGGATCCGTATCAGATACTGACTGCTTCCTCGGAATTTCCAAGTTCTGCATTATCTCTAAACTTTTTAAATTCTTATTAAGAAATTGCCAAGGATTTTTTCTTTTTTGTTAAGCCTGCACATTCCTCTGAGGCTTTCTGGCTATTCCTCCCCCTTCTTCTTTTGGAAAGCTGCTGTATTTGGGCTGTTGTACATCTTTATTTAATAAATTCCAATATCTCAGGGGCTGCCACAAAGAAAAGGGAGCCAAGCTATTCTCCAAAGCACCTGTAGGCAGAATAAGAAGCAATGGATGGAAACTCATCAAGGAAAGAAGCAACCTAGAACTAAGAAGAAATTTCCTGACAGTTAGAACAATAATCAGTGGAACAACTTGCTTCCAGAAGTTGTAAATGCTCCAACATTGGAAGTTTTTAAGAAGAGATTGAGCAACCATTTTCTGAAATGGTATAGGGTTTCCTGCCTAAGGGAGTTGGACTAGAAGACCTCCAAGGTCCCTTCCAACTATTCTGTTCTGTTCTATCCTATCCTATCCTATTCCCATCCCATCCCATCCCATCCCATCCCATCCCATCCCATCCCATCCTATCCTATCCTATCCTAAATTGTTCCCTACACTGTAGTGTGGTGGCTCCTTTAGAAGAGACAACATATTACTGGTAATCTTTGACTTACAACCGTTAGTTTAGTGATTGTTCGAAGTTACAAGTGCATTGAAAAAGTGAATTTCAGGGATCCAAGTAACATGCCCACAGCAAACAAAACGGAGGCAGGCCATCTCAAAGAATGGCTTCAGTCAGGCGAGCTTCAGGGTTGGCAGTGACATGACCTTTTTTCACACTTATGACCATTGGAGCATCCCTGTTGTCACAGGATTAAAATTAAGATCTTCGCAACTGGCTGAAATGTGATGTGATCAGCTTTTCAAGCAAAATCAATGGGGAAGCCAGATTTCCCTAACAACTGTGTCACTAACAACTGCAGTGATTCACTTAACAACGGTGTCAAGAAAGGAAGTAAAATGGGGCAAAGCTCACTTAACAACGTTCTTGCTTAGCAACCAAACTGTTTGGCTCAATTGTGGTCATAAGATGAGGATTACCTGGAACACTAATTTATATTCACCCATGAATTGAAGAGTGTTATCTGGGATTTGGACTAAAGGGACAGCTAGAATGATGAGACTTTGGGTGAATTAATAAAATTCAGATGTGAACTATCTTGTCACCTTAATCTGGTCCTTTAGGATTTGAGTAGAGTTGACTTATTCTAAGTGATTACTGCTTAACCATGACTGGTTCTCAGCACAGCACAGCAAGCCAAAATAAACCATAATGGGGTGTTGGAGGAACTAAAGCTTGGTTTAAAGGAGGATAGAATCAAAAATTCATAGTGTTGGAAGAGACTTTGGAGGTCTTCTAGAATCAGGGGTGTCAAACTCGATTTCATTAAAGGCCACATCAGGGTTGTGTGTGACCTCGGAGGGCCAGAGTGGGCATGACTGACGTGGGTGTGGCCAACTCAACACTTGTGTTGGCGGCACCTGTGGTGGCCAAATGTAAGGCAGGACTTCCCTCAGATTCTCCCTCTCTCCCTCCCTCCCTTCCTTCCTTCCTTTTCTTCTTTTTCCTTCCCTCTTCATTCTCCTTTCTTCTTCCGCTCTTTCCTTTTTTTTCCCTTGTTCTCTCCCCATCTTCCTTTTTTTCCTTTGCCTTTCCTCTTTCCCTTTCTCCTTTCCTATCCCTCCTTGGATGCTCAAATACAAAAGGGGAAACATTTCTCCTTTTGTTTTTAGTTTATTTTGATAACCTTCTGCCAGTGAAAATGGAGCTCCGTTTTCTCTGGCAGAGGCATTGTGGGCCAGTCCTTTGTTGTTTCCAGGGCAGCTCCGCGGGCCAGATCTAAGCACCCCTGTTCTAGACCAACCCCATGCCCAAGAAAGGAGACCTTATATCACCCTGGACAAATGGATGGTTATTTTTTCTTGAAAATCTCCAGTGCCCCACAACTCTGGAAGGCAAGCTGTTCCATTGATTAATTGTTAATACTTATGTTAACCCAGGGGTGTCAAGCTCCCTGATTTGGCCCGCATTATGGTTGGATCTGGCCCATGGGGCCATCCTGGAAAATGTAAGGGGCCGCATTGCTTCGACTTGATCTACCCAATGCAAAGAGGGAACATGCCAGCAGTTTGGGGAATGGCATCAATCTGGCCACACCAGTCAGTTGGTCACGCCCATTGATTGGCATCAAGCTGGCCACACCCCCGTCCCCTCAGTCAACCACAGCCCTGATGCGGCTCTCAATGTGTCAACCTAACACTTTGTAAGTATGATATTTTCGTATTGATAATTGAATGTTTCAACGAATTATAGTACTTGTAAGTCTGCTGCCAGGATTTGAAGAAAACATTGCACCACAGTGCAAAGGGCTTGGGTTGACTCCATGTGAACTTTAGTACCTTTGTCAACTCTGAAGTAGGATTTCAGGTGGTCTGAAGACTCAGCCACCAAACCATAGCCTAAAGTTACCTGTGAACCCATCCAATATAATTATCATGGGTTTTCCCCAGGTGAGAGTTAGGTTTACTCAAGTATTCAAGATAGAACACCCAGACAGATGGTTCATATCATCATCTTGAGTCATAATGGAGTTTGGTCCTAGCTTGGCCTATGCAGCTGGTCCTCAAACTTACGACAATTACTTAGGGACCGCTGAAAGGTTCAACAGCACTGAAAAAAGTGACTGATGACTCTTTTTCGTAGTTACGACCTTGGAAGCCTCCCCATAGTCATATGATCAAAATTCAGATGCTTGGCAACTGGTTCACACTTATGACCATTGCTGGGTTCCAAGGTCATGTGATCACCACCTACGATCTGACAAGCCAAGTCAATAGGAAAACCTGATTTTTTTTTTAACAACCGGGTTACTAACTTATTAACGGCAGTGATTTACTGAACTACTGTGGCTAGAAAAGTTGTAAAATGGGGTAAAAGTCACTTAACCAATGTTTTGCTTAGCAACAGAAATTTTGGGCTCAGTTGCGGTCGTAAGTCAAGGACTACCCTGTAGAAATCTGGCCCCACTAGTTTGCAAGCCACGATTTAAGCTTTATGTACATGCAATAAACTGGCAGGCTCCGGACTTGGCAACTTTAAGACTTGTGAACTTCAACTCCCAGAATTCCCCAGCCAGCCATGCTGAGATTTGAAGTCCACTGGTCTTAAAAAGTTACCGATTTTGAAGACGCCTGCCCTGCCGTAAACCATGGCTGGAGTGGACATATCCAAGGGTGGGATTCTGCCAGTTAGGACTGGTTTGGGTGAACTCCTAGCTCCAAAGATCAGCTGGGAGCGGACCAGTTCACTCTTGATGATCATGCTGATCGTCCCAGCTGATCAGCATGGAAGAGTGGATTGCCGCTCCTCAGTTGTGTTATTCCCCTGAAGTAACATAGGTAAGGATTTTTGCATTGCTCTTCACGCGCACACAGCACATGTCAGGCGCGTGAAAGTACATGATCACCAAACTGGTTGTTTTCCGGCAGCATCCTACCCCTGGACATATTGTGGCTGAACATGATCATTAAACCCTGTTTTTAGAAGGTTCCAGAAGGTTTCCAGCCCCAGGGGCCTGACCACTTCAACTGCAGCCTAGCAACCATGACGTCACTTTGGACTGTGCCCTCGGTTTGTTCCTGTGGGCTCTGACTCAGGGGCTCCTGTTCAGGAATGTGTTGTATCTCCTTGTCCACGTCTGATTGATGGATGCAACGCCAACCACGGCCTTTTCCTGAAATAGGAGTTGAGAGGTGCCAGGAGATCCTATTTCCAAGCTGCGTGGGAGCAATGGAGGCCAGCCAGGAATATGACGCTCGCATCCAATCCTGCTGGTTAGTTTTCCAGTTGCCAAAAATCTACCCCAAGTCCTTCGCTCTGTTCCTTTCCATCCTTGCACTTGAGTGGAAAAGAGCACTTTTTGAGTGGAAAAGAGCACTTGAGTGGAAAAGAAACCAAAGAGTTAAAAACTACCCCCCAACTATGGCAAAACTACCTATTGCATTCCAACATCTGCCAGTTGCCATCTTTACTTTCTTTTCCTTTCTTTTAAAAAAAGCCTGCCCAAGTTTTTTTTTAAATTAAAAGTGGTGTTCTTTGACCATACTGTCTTCATTTGTTTTGTGTTTTAACAAAACAAATCAATATAGTAAGGTCAAAGAACACCAATTCCCAGACATGGATATTCCCTGACTTATGACCATCATCGAGCCCAAATTTTTTGTTGTTAAGCAAGACAGTAGTAAGGTACGTTTTGCCCCATTTTTTTTTATTTTTCTTGCCATGTTTGTTAAGTGAATTACTAAAGTTGTTAAGATACTAACACAATTGTCAAAATTCACATACACGAAAACTGGCTCTTATTTACGATGATTGCAATGATCACCTTTAGCGACCACTGGTGGGATGCTGCAGGTTTGGACTGGTTCAGGCGAACTGTAATTCCAATGATCAGCTGGCACCACCCCTCCATCCTTGCCCTATCCTGTCCTTTATTTCCTGCTTTATAGCTCATCTCAATCGCACGGCACATGATTTCCCCCCTCTCGCTATTCTACTTACCGTTGCTGACTTGGAGGGTAAGCAGCTGAGCTTCCAAATGCTCCATTTTCAGGTGCTCACTGAAATAGTTATTCAACTGGCAGCATCCCACTACTGTTTGTGATGTTCTGATAAGTCATTGGAGAAGCAAGATTTACTTAACCGTGTTCCTAACTTTATAGCTTCTTCTGTGGCAAGAAATGTTGCAAAATGAGGCAAAATTCCCTGAACAATAACTGTCTCCTTTGGCAACAGGGATTTCCAGCTTGATTGTGGTCGTAAGTCAAGGACCAACTGTATTGTGGAGGGCCAAGCTAGTAGGCTGAACTGAATTCTGATCAATGTTAATTTCACTGTTTTGTAAGAAGCAGTAAGAATAAATATAACGTCTTATTTACATTTGACTTCTAAGTCCCGATTGATCTCACATGGGCCGGACATGAGATAGCTAAAGAGCCAGATGTAGTCCAGAAGCCATAAAATTCCCAGTTCTGCTCAAGTCCCTCTCACGGGTGGGAAAGTGGGATCTATGGCTGGTGGTATCCAGCCAGAGGCAGAGTTGTACTCTCCATGCTCTGAGCAAGCTGGTGGTAAACTTTCTCACTGGACAACAGTTACTCAAGCCTCATCCATCACCCGCTTCATCCTGCTACACACACAGGATGCGATAGCTCCTAAACCTCCATGCTGACAGGTCTAGCTAAGTTGGTTTAGGCAACGCAACACAATGGACCACTTGTTAGAGGAGGGAATGGGCAGGAGAGGTCTTTCTCACACATGTACCTGTTAATTTTGTTCTTTCTCTATGTCCCGGTCCGTGGACTGTCCAGAAACCAGGGCTCATAAACAAGCGAAGTCCCATCTGTGAGAGATAGGCAGTATACAAAACCACGTATTCTCCGGTCCATGGAAAAGCTGCTTTCCATGTAACTAGTCCCTGATGCCCTAAAGGTTAGGGGGCCACTGCTCTATGGCTTTTCCATTCTCCCCCTTCATCCCAAACCCAGCAGAAATGCCAATTCCTGACAGGCAGAGGATATATAGTGCAATTCTATAGATACAGCACCTATAGCAAGAACAGGAAATGCTCCTGCAGGAAAGTTCAGAATATGTTGAGTAAAGCAGTAGTTATCAACAAAAATCAACACAGCAGCTGCCGCCAAAGAGTTGGAACCCCAAATTATTATTCTGACAGCTGGTAGCAGATACTGGGAGGGGCAACAACATTGTTTCACTTTTAGATGGATATTGTAATGGTTACTATTGGTAGTAGCAACTACTGGTGGCAACAATAGCAGTGTGTAGGACTTGTAAAAATGACAGTCCCAAAGGGGATGACAGCAACTATTGCATTATCAGTATTGCCTGTACTTAAAATCGAAGGAGTAGCTATAGATAATACTAATGGCAGTTTGATTGACTTATTAATCAAATTTACATAGCTGTTCCATTTGATGGAATCATGATAGCCATGGTGAAGGCAGTAATGTTTTTTTAAGAGAACCAGGAATTTTTTTCCCCCAGCAAATAAGGAATATTTAAATTATCAATTTGCACAGAAACAAACAATGTTATCAAGTTAGGATATTTATGTAGTTACTAAGCACATCTAAATTATGTTAAAATAATCAAAATATATTTACAATCCCTAAGGCATGTCACAACTTTTGAGCACTCCTAATGTTTGGAAGCTGAAATATTTGACATGCCCTACATGAAGATACAGAAAGACTACAGGGGAGCAAAAGCCAGAGCAAATGATGAGGCCAAAGGCAGACTTAAGACAGAGAAGCATAATTTCCCAGGAAGTTAGCCTTAGTATGTTTATTCCTACTTTTTCCTTATTTACTAATCAACCTGATATATATATTTTCTTTAAGCACGGATGAGGGAACTTAAGGAGTTGACCAGGCTGAGCCTGAGGGAAGGGTCAAAGGCATCATAAGACATGAGTCTGTGTGCATCCGCAAGAGAAATAAGTTCAGTCCACCTTGAATGCCTATTTAATTCCCATGAATTTCCCTTGTTAGTAGCTCAGCTTTTTGTCGTGTCCTTAAGCTTGCAATACATTTTAGTGCTCATTTGAGCTGCCTGAATCTCCTGATTTTCCTTGTGCTTGACAGTATCCATCTTGCAAATATAAGGTGTTCAACAAGCCAAAGATTTTATTTACGCAACCTATTTAGCCTGTTTATTGAATTACACTGATCCTGTGAATTGGAATCATATATACATATCTTAAAGCTACCCAGGCAAGCTTAATGCATCATGCAATCACAGCTGTTTGGTCTTTAACTGATCAGATTAGATTTGTCATGTGAAATCACTCAGCATTTTTAAAGACATGGCTCTAAAATATGTCATTTAACACCTATTTCCCCCTCGCCCCAAATGAGATGAAATGATGAATTAGGCCTATTTAGCATTTAATTTGTTTGTGAAAGATACCAAATTCATGCACAGAACAAACACAGAGAGTTGTGATATTGATAGAAATTGTCATATATTTTTATACACTGCAGAAAACAATGACCTTTATATGATACGATTGATTATGCCACAACTGGAAGAGAATATATATTGAACAAAGCCATAAATTGTGATCTTACAAACTACAGTTTCTGCAAATAAGGAAGTCAGATTACAGTTTAATTAATTGTGAGATTCAATTAAACCTGACCAGGTACTGTACTCTGATTTGAAGATTTATGCCTTTCATTAAACCAAAATTTAGTTTGCTTGGGCTTGGCCTAACATGTTGCATTGTGATATATAAACCATGATAGGTGGCTTTATCATGTTGCAGTTTACTCCATTAATCATTAATAGCACACTATTGGCATAGTGTGAATTGAGAACTTGGTAGAACCTGCAACATTCGCATGAAATAGAACCTTAGTTGTTCAATCCAAGTTTATCAGGCGCTGTTCCGAACTACCTGAAATCTTAACTTTTCTCAGAAAAATGCCCTAACATTAATGCAATGAAGTTACAGGTAATCCTCAATTTATGACAGATTGCTTAGTAGCCATTCAGAATTATGACAGATTTATCCAGGGTGAGTGTGTGTATATTTATGACCTAGTTCAAAAGTTATGACAGCCACTCTTCCTCATGAGGCTGTTATCATATGTTGGGCATCCTGCATTTATTTTAATTTATTAATTTATTTAATAACATTTAACATGTTATTTTGTGTGGTCATGTGATTGCATTTCACTTTTCTTTTTGCTGAAACCCAACATTTACTTCTGGCCCATAGCAAACAATTGATTCGCTTAAGACTGGGCATTTGCTTAACAAACACCACAGAGGATTTATACTCCTTGCAGACATACTGGTCATTTCTACCCTTTTAGAGAGTCGTTGAGGCCACTTGGAGTCCAAAGGTGCTTTTTCTTGAGGCAACTGGACTTTTTGGTTTTTCTTTGAAGACATTTCATTTCTCATCCAAGAAGCTTCAGGATAACTATGACCTAGATGACTGAGAATCTCCAAAGACATTTAGCTAGGCCAGTTGCAAGTTTACCTATGTCCCCAGGTCATTTGAGTAGTACAAATGGGTGTGGAGCCTGTGTGCAAATGATTCCTGTAGTCTAACTTCAGTTTGAGATGCAGACAACACAGGCTCATCCCTGACAGCCTGCACCTGTCTTCAACAATGAAAGGACACAGAGCAGAAAACATCTCACAGCCAAGAAGGCTCCACCCCCATTTGCATTACTCAGGTGACCCTGAGAGCACAGATAAACTTCCAAGTGGCCTCAACAACTCTTTAAAAGGATACAAATGACCAGCAGTCTGCCAGGAGTATAAATCCTTCCATTCCCTACCATCCAGTCAGAGCTGAAGAAGCCTCTTGAATGAGAAATAAAACATCTTTAAAAAAAACCCAACAACCAGTAGCCTCCTGGGAAAAAAAGCACTCTGGGACAACCATGACTGAAAATCTCTGTAGACAGTTTTCCAGAAGGTTTTGTTTGATCTAGGTCGGCCACCGGCAGCTCTGGAGCTGCATGTGGCTCTTTGGGCCCTCTACTGTGGCTCCCTGTTGGGTGATCCCACCACTGGCTGGCGCCTTCCCTCCCAGTAACTCCTCATCTGGCGAGAGAGGGGAGGAAAGGGGGAGGTAGAAAGGTAGCTAGGTCAAGGCCAAAAGGATTTTGTGGTTCCCGGGCTGGGTAGAGTTCCCTAGACCAAACTGCTCTTTGTTTAAAATTGCTGACCTCTGACCTAGGTGAACCTTAGTTTGACCTGCATGGACTGGTAGTCAAAACTACAGTCATAAATTTGAAGAACCCAGTTGCCACATAGGGTTCAGCCAAAATTCTTTCCTGCTTTTGTGATGACTGGATGGAAACCAGAGTAGCTATCTTACTGGTGGTTGGGTTGAAACATAAGATTAAGAGAGATCCCCAACCTTACAATTTTGCTGGCAGAGATCAGCAGATCAACCTTGGTGAGGGAAGTGGTGTCAAATGCTACAACCACGTTCCCCCTCATGTCCAGCCTCGTAGAGACATCGGTGACATTCAAAAGAGAAAAAATGAAATGGAGGAATGGGGTGAATTTAAAGATTGTGCAACCAGGAAAAGAGACTTGCCAATGATCTTCTGAAGAACTGGCTGAAAGAAGAAGAAAAAAAAGTCAATTCACATGAACCAGCAGCACAAAACAAGGCTTGAAAAACAGGAAAGGAGAGGCCTCACGAATCCCTACACACAGAGAAACTGGGTGGATAATGGGGTGTGCAAAAGAGACCCAGATAATTTGCACGGAAGCCAAAGAAAAGAATTGCTCAGCTGGTGGAAAAAAAACAGACAGTTTTTGGCCAATAGCTCCATAACAAAGAAGGAAGCAACCCATCATTAAAAGTAATCTGTCTCCGTGTATAGATTTTTTGTACAATGTTTATCCAAGACTAATAATTAATAAACTGCCAAGTGTAAATGTCTCTATCAGTTGCCCGTAGGAATAAAAGAGCAAAGAAAACACCATTGTACCAAGCTGGCTGGTGTCCCTTATTTGGTATGCCAATCAATCCCACACCTCCATATCTTGGTTCCTCAAGGGGGAGGCCATGGTCTGCGTCACACCTTTGTCATGAAACTAGAAGGCTCCAATTATCCCTTTTACTGACTTACATAGTTTCAAGTTGTAGGCCTCTCCAAACTTCTGCCTTAGATTAAAGCATCTGAATTGGAAACATTGCTCCCAGATTCCTGATTTTTTTTTTTTTTTTTTTGGGGGGGGGGGCACTGTTTCTCAACCTGTAAGATATGTGGACTCCAACTCCCAGTATTCCCCAGCAAGCACGTTCCCATCTTTTATGTCTACATATTTTAAAGTTGCTAAGCTTGAAGAAAAACTGCCTAGACCAGAGGTGTCAAACATAAGGCCCATGGGCCAAATCCAGCCCATGGGGCCATCCTGGAAAATGTAAGGGACTGGCCTACATCGCTTCAGCCCGGACTACCTAATGCGGCTTTGATCCAGTCTAACCAGTGCGAAGAGGAAACATGCCAGCAATTTGGGAAGTATTGTCAAACTGGCCATGCCACCCAATTGGCCACACCCACCCAGTCACTATGCCCAATGAGTGATGTCAAGCTGGCCATGCTCACTCAGCTGGTCACGTCCGCCTGCCCCCCCAAGGTCAACCATAGCCCTAATGAAATCGAATTTGATACCCCTGAACTAGACTAACAAACATCTTTCCTACAGTATCTGTCATTACTCAAGACAAAAAAATCAGTTTTACAATCCTGTAATCCTTATTAAAGGTACAGATGGTTCTCGAGTTATGACCACAATTGATCCCAAAATTTCTGTTGCTAAGTGAAACATTTGTTAATTGAATTTTGTCCCAATTTTATGACTTCTTTTCAGAATTGTTGAATGAATCATTGTATTTGTTAGGTTAGTAACATGGTTGTTAAGTTTATCTGGACACCCCATTGACTTTGCATGTCAGAAGATTAGGATAATAGGATAATAGAATAACAGTTGGAAGGGACCCTGGAGGTCTTCTAACCTACAAGCTGCAATCTTATTTAACAAAATCATTAAAGTAATTACATTATGATTTGCTTGGTCAGCTGGGTAAATCCTAAGACTCTATTACAAGGAAAGATTTAATTTTAATATTCATACCACTTCCTCCAGCCCTAAACCTGGAACTTTTGCAGCCTGCCTTCTCTAACATCAGAAGTGCAAAACTTACCATGAAGTTTTGAAAGGTAAATGTGGCCCCTTTAAAATCCTCCCTTGCTCCCTCCTTCCCTTTCTTCCCCTTCCCTTCCCTTCCCTCTTTTGATAAAAAGAGAGATGCTTTATGCCAGGCAGAGGATTAGAGCAAAAGTTGCATTGCAGTCAGTCACCAGTCCAATTGGATACATAAAATTAATATTGATTGGACTGAATGTACCCCTTTTAGCTTTAAAACTTTCTAATTGGTGGGCCAAAGTACGTGCTTTCTCTGCAAATGTAGCCACTGATATGCCAAGCAAAGCCACAGTTTGGCTCTAAGTCCAGAGAAGTAACACATACCTGTCTGTCTTAAAGTATCTCTCTGAGCTAGCTGATTGATAGTTCCTGGCTGGACTCCTATCTTCTCCACTCCCCCTAAGAGCAAAGTGAATTTGCCCTGGCAGCTTGTTCCTGGACCGGTAGCCAGAACTACAGTCATAAATTTGAAGAAGATTTGGAGGGGGGGGGGGAGGCACATCAAGCAAAGTTGGCTGTAGCGAGAATTAGATTTTTTTTAAAAAAATTGCAAAGCAAGAAGGGTGTTTTCATTTTTGTTGGCCACTGGTGCTTATGTTACCCAGACTGAAGTCCACTTTCTGCCATAGAAATGTAGAAATGCAGAAATGTGCTTGGGTATATGTTGAAATAGTTACTCATCCTAGACTGCTTCACAGGGTTGTTGTGGAGAACATGGATGGAATCGTACAACTTCTGCCTTGAACTCCAAAAAAAGGAAGACAAGCAGATCTTTCAGAGAAATTGAAGCCATAACAGAATAACAGTTGGAAGGGATCTTGGTGGTCTTCTAGTCCATCCTCCTGCTCAAGCAGAAAACCTACACCAATGGTTGTCCAATCTCTTCTTTAAAATTTCCAGTGTTGGAGAATCCACAACTTCTAGAAGAAAGTTTTTCTACTGATTAATTGTTCCGTTAGGAAATTTCTCCTTAGTTCTAAGTTGGTTATCTCTTTAATTAGTTTTAATCCATTGCTTCTTGTCCTGCCTTCAAGTGCTTTGGAAAATACTTGATTCCCTCTTCTTTGTGGCAGCCCTCAGATATTGGAACATTGCTATCATGTCGTTCTTTTCATTAAACTAAACATACACAATTTCTGCAAACGTTCTTCATATGTTTTAGCTTCCAGTCCCCTAAACATCTTTGTTGCTCTTTGCACTCTTTCCAAAGTCTCAACATCTTTTTTTATATCATGGCGACCAAAACTGAATGCAATATCCAAGTGTGATCTTATCAAGGCATTATAAAGCAATATTAACACTTCACGTGATCTTGATTTTATCCTTCTCTTAATGCAGCTTCAGACTGCGTTAATAAGTAATAATGTTAATCAATTAATAAATGTGTAAGCTTACAATAAATAGCTGGTTCAAGAAGGATTTGCTGATGTTGATCTATTCTCATTATAGAGATAGAAGCAGATTAGTCTTTCACACCCTTTATCTTTCTTTTGAAACTACAACAAGCTGAATCGGAATTCTGGTGAAGTTGTAGTCCTAAAACTTCTGAAAGTTGCCATCTTGGAGATACAGAGAATGATAAACAGTTACGTGGAAGGAACACAGATCTACAGATTGAATTTAATCACTGGAATGGCTTGTTTTCAGAAGTTGTGGGTGCTTCATTATTGCGGGTTTTAAAGAAGAGATTGGACAACTATTTGTCCAGAATGGTAAATGGCAGCGGTGGCTAAACTTTTTGGACTCTTGTGCCAAAAATTGTGAGTGTGCCAATGCATCCGCACTCGCGTGCCAACATCCAGAATGCAATGTGTGTTCCCCTTCCCATGTCCTCTGCGCATGCACTCACAATTCCCCACCCTCTTACCTGCACTGTGCCTCACAGCTGATTTTTCGGCTGGTTTTTCGGCCTCCCAGCAACGCTTCTCAGACTGAATTATAGGCCCATTTCATTACTTCCTGTATTACAGGAAGTGATGAAATGGGCCTATAATTCAGTCTGAGAAGCCTTGCAGAGGCTTTTTCCAAGCCTCTGGGAGGCTGAAAAAGGCCTCAAAGCAACCAGAAAAAAAAAAAAAAAACCCAGCTGTGAGGCATGTGCACGTGCAGTAAGGTAAGTTTGCCTGTGGCTCACATGCCAGCACAAATGGCTCTGCGTGCCACTTGTGGCACACGTACAAGAGGTTTGCCATCATGGGTATATGGTCTTCTATTTAAGCAGGGGGGTGGACTAGAAGACCTCCAACATCCCTTCTAACTCTATTATCCTGTTAGATTTGGAATGAGTCCTGAATGGTGTATAATGGAGCTGAATTCTAAGTAAACCAAAATAGGAGTTGTCCATTGAGATTCTCAGTCATCCAGGTCATGGTTGTCCCAAAGGGGCTTTTTCGAGAGGCAACTGGGCTTTGTTTTTCAAGGAAGACATTTTGCTTCTCATCCAATTCTGAACTGAAGAAGCTTTTTGGATGAGAAGTGAAACGTCTTCCAGGTAAAACAAAGGAAGTCCAGTTGTCTTTCAAAAAAGCACCATTGGGACATTGTAGGAGTTTGCTCTAAGTTGGTGCATGGTATCTTTCCAACTCAGTGTAAATGATGAGTAGCTTTCTCACCAATTTCAGTGCAAATGTCATGCATCCCTGGCTGTAATTCCATGCAGGTTTTCAATCGATCACGATGCGCCTTTCTTCTGGCCTAATCATGAAGAAGGGGATTACTTTGCTTTGGTTATTCTTATTTACACTGCAATTTAAAGTGCTCAAATTAGGTCAGTCTAATTGGCAGACGTATTTGTTTATCCAAAGCTTGATCATGTTATCTCCTTCTCAGTCAAGCTTTAAGTAGGGCCGAGGATGAGAAAAACAAAACAAATAAAGAAAAAAAAAAACACAAACCACTCTGCCAAGGTGGAGCCATAAAAACTGATAAGCGATAAAGTGGCAGATAAGAGGGAATGAAATTACTACAGGAGGTATAATTGTGGCGGCAGCATCCACCCCACAATGAAAACACCGTTCTTTAAAAGCATTCTTTTATTAGCCTCATTTGTATATGGAAAGACAGGATCTCTGATAAGATTGTCCTAATGGCTTCCCATAGAAACTTGCCTCCCTTGTATAGATAGTCCTTGATTTACAATCGCAATTGAGCCCAGAGTTTCTGTTGCTAAGTGAGATATTTGTCAAGTGAATTTTGCCATTTTATAGCCTTCCCTTGCCACAGTTGTTCAGTGACAGCGACAACACTTTTGTTGTCACAACAGCGACAACACTTTTGTTTAGTGAGCACTCGAAGTTACAATGGCACTGAAAAAAGTGAATTATCATTCTTTTCCCATGCTTTTCCACCATTGCCGCCTCCCCATAGTCATATGATCAACATTCAGGTGCTGGCAATTGTCTCATATTTATGACAGTTGCTGTATCCTTTTGACAAGCAGAGTCAATGGGGAAGCTGGATTCACTTAACAACCATGTCACTAACTTAACTGCAGTGACTCACTTAACAACTATGGCAAATAAGGTCATAAAATGTAGCAAAACTCACTTTGCAAGTGTCTCGCTTAGCAACAGAAATTTTGGGCTCAATTATGTTCAATTATGTACATAATGTACATGATATATTTACATTATTATTTACATTATAGTGTAATTATGTACATATTATGTTCAATTATGTATAGGGACCCGGTGGCTCAGTGGCTAAGACTCTGAGTGTGTCAGTCAGAAAGGTCGGCAGTTTGGCGGTTCGAATCCCTAGTGCTGCGCAATGGACTGAGCTTATGTTATTTGTCCCAAACCTAGCAGTTTGAAAGCACATAAAAAATGCAAGTAGAAAAATAGGAACCACTTTGGTACAAAAGTAACAGCATTCTCTGTGCCTTCGGCATTTAGTCATGCAGGCCACATGACCACAGAGACGTCTTCGGACAGCACTGGCTCCTCAGCTTTGTAACAGAGATGAGGACCATCTCCGAGAGCTGGAAACGACTAGCATGTATGTGCGAGGGGAATCTTTCTTTACCTTTATGTTCATAAGTCGAGGATTACCTCTCAGATTTTCACCCTAAAATCAAAAGCTCCTTAAATTTCCACAACAAACTGGATTTCTTGGAAGGCCAGATCAGCATTGTAGTTGTCTGCTGTGGGCTGGCTGGAGGGGGGGAGGAGACGGGATGGACACCCTTCTGAAGCACCCTGTCAGATAAAATAGGCTGCAAGTGGCCCCTGTATGCACTGTTTTCAGCCTGGACAGCCTCCTGCACCTTGCCAGCCAAAATGGGCCATACTGGAGCCACCTGTGGCCTCCCCATGCCCTGTTTTGTCCAGCAAGGTGGTGCAGGAGGCCATCCAGGCTGAAAACAGGCTGTGAGGTGGCCTCCTGTGGCCCCTCCGTTTTCACCATAGCCCATTTTCATCGTAGGTTGATTCTTTGCTAGTTCTAGGCCGGCCCCGCGAGTTGGATCAGGCTCACACGGGCCTTGAGTTTGACACCCCTGATCTACAGTGATGCTTGTTCACACATTTGGGTTGAGACACATGCCTTCCAAATTCTAATGTTGGCTTCTTGTTCCTTGACCATGGCCTAGCTCTGATCTTGAGTCTGTTACAGAGATAATTACAGCAACCTGTTTTTGGTTGATTCTTGATCAATTATTAACTCAAAAAGCCTTGAACAAGGTAGATTCCGATTTTCTCACCCGCTGCGTTCTCCACAAGTCTCATGATACCTCCTGAGAAATGCAAGATAAAAAGTCCATTTCCTCCAATGGATGGACTTTGCTTTATGGTAACAATGGCAGAGCAAAAAGGCAACCCAGAAAGTTCAGACTGCCCATGGAGCTGCTGATATAGTTCTACAGAGAAATGATTGAACCTCTGTCATTTGTAACTGTCTAGCTTGGTACAGCAACCAAACAGGACAAGTATAGATTTCAGTGCATAGTTAGGATTGCAGAAAAAACAACTGCAACCAGCTTGCCTTCCATTGAGGACCTGTATTATGCACAAGTCAGAAAGAGGGCTGAGAAAATATTTATAGACCCCCTCACCAGAGGTGGGATGCAAATATTTTTACTACCGGTTTTGTGGGCATGGCTAGATGGGCATGGTCATGTAATTGGGTGGGCATGGTTTTTGTGTGTGTGCATAATCCCCCCACCTTGCGCCCCATTTTTTTCCCTCCTGGGCCTTAGGGAAGCCTCCCGGGAGCCTGTTTTTGCTCTCAGGAGGCTTCCCTGAGGCCCAGAAGGGAAAAAATGGAGTCAGGGGCCCCCTCATGCAGTACCCCCTCTGCACACTCCTTTTTGCCTCCTGGGCCTCAGGGAAGCCTCCTGGGCAAAGCAGTAAGTGAGGGGAATCCTGGCACAGCTGATCATCAGAACAGCTGATCATCGGGAGGGGAAAAAGAAAAAGAAATACTGGTTTGGCCAAACCAGTATATGTTTTTTTACCACCGGTTCGGCCAAATGGTATCATTTTTTAATACTAGTTCTCCCGAACCAGTCCGAACCAGTAGAATATCATCATTGCCCCTCACCTCCTGGACATAAACTATTTCAACTCTTACCCTCAAAATAACACTATAGAGCACTGCACACCAGAACAACTAGACACAAGAACAGTTTTTATCCAAACACCATCACTCTACTAAACAAATAATTCCTTCAACATTGTCAAACTATTTACTAAGTTTGCATTATTATTACTATTAATCTTCTCATCATTCCTATCACCCATCTCCTCTCCCTTATGACTGTATGACTGTAACTATGTTGCTTGTATTCTTATGATTTTGACTGTTTCCTAATATGATTTGGTTGCTTATTGTACCTACCTTATGACTATTATTAAATGTTGTAACTGATGATTCTTGACAAATGTATCTTTTCTTTATGTACACTGAAAGCATTTGCACCAAGACAAATTCCTTGTGTGTCCAATCACACTTGGCCAATAAAGAATTCTATTCTATTCTATTCCGTTCCGTTCCATTCCATTTCATTCCATTCCATTCCATTCCATTCCATTCCATTCCATTCCATTCCATTCCATTCTATTCTATTCTATTCTATTCTATTCTATTCTATTCTATTCTATTCTATTCTATTCTATTGTCTGTCTCTGTCTCTGTCTCTGTCTCTGTCTCTGTCTCTGTCTCTGT
>BLBF01000101.1:3318117-3336179 GCA_015471245.1 Laticauda colubrina
TCTGTCTCTGTCTCTGTCTCTGTCTCTGTCTCTGTCTCTGTCTCTGTCTCTATCTCTCTCTTTACTCTACTGAACTCTAGTCTATTCTTGCCCTCAGGATATCATTATAGGGCATTGAATGCCAAAACAACTAGACACAGAGACAGTTTTTGCCCCTTGTTCCATCATTCTGTTGAACACTTAATTTCCAAAGTTCTGTCTTATGTGTATTACCTATATATTGTAATATGGCTGTACTATTTTTATCCTTCTCATCTGTTCCACTACTCTGTTGGTATCGCTTCTTTATTGGTATCATTATTATGTTTATTACTACATTATTATTATTATTATTATTATTATTATTATTATTATTATTATTGTTGTTGTTGTTGTTGTTGTTGTTATTGTTATTGTTATTGTTATTGTTATTGTTATTGTTATTGTTGTTGTGATGATGATGATGATGATGATGATGATGATGATGATGATGATGATGTTTTGCATTTACACTGAGAGCTTATGTACCGGAGACAAATTCCTTGTGTGTCCAATCACACAATAAAGTATTCTATTCAAAATTTAGTATGGATTTAGTCTGATTCCAGTCTTCTGGCCATCTTCGTGCTATGAAGACAACACAATGCCATCATTTACCCCAAATCAGCAGGGCATTCTTGAGTTAACCAAGGTAACTTTCCACATTGCCCAAACTTGAAACAAACTGTCATTTAAGATTTCTGCATTTTGTAGTCAGAGTTTGTTGTGGGCACTGATTTTAAGAAAATTAGGATGATGGTTCTAGTGGGTTGGATAGATGACCCATGGGGCCACAAAATTGGGCTTACAGGGGTGTCAGTGGCAATATATTGCGACATATGACAATGCCAGCTCGGCCTAGTGGTTAAGGCTCCAGGCTAGACCAGGAGATTGTGAATTCTAGTCCTGCTTTAGGCATGAAAGTCAACAGGGTGACTTAGGCTGTTCTCTCAGGCTAACCTTTTTCACAAGGTGGCTGTTGTTGATAGGAAAATAGGAAGAGGAAAAAGCATTAGGTATGCTTGCTGCCTTGAAGTATTTATAAAAATAATAAAGGCAAGATTAAAAATAAATCTAAAAATTAAAATAAATACATGAAATCAACATATGTATACTCGTTTACCAGACTTCTTAGTCTAGCAAACTTAACCTACGGCTTTCCATGGTGGCACCCACAGAGGAGAACATTTGTAGTGTTGGGATAAATATCCATCTGGTTCAGTTCCAAGTGGGGAAAAAGACATTGGAAACAGGGTGGCTGATTGGAAAGATGGTTTATTGATGAACAGGACTACATGGGTTTGAGGTCCTGGCAGCTGACCACATGGAGTGGAGAGTGAGGGTTATTTATACCTTCTCTTGGACCTTGCCCTTGAGCTACCTGTTCCTGTGCAAGAAATGTATTCTACTGGCTGCTGTAGGGGTCATGTGCAAATCCTAGGAGTTTTGTCTGAGATAAGTTTGGTTGAAGCCTGGGCTGATGTAATGTCCTTAGGAGGTTTTGCAATGCAGTGAGCCCTGCTGCTAGATGGGTTCATCCTATTATGTCCTGGAGGGTCATGTCTTAATCCTATCACCAGCCTCGGTGGTGCAGTAGTTAGAGTGCAGTACTGCAAGCTACTTCTGCTGCAGCCAGCTGCCTGCAATTTGGCAGATTGCAGAATCTCTCCAGGCTCAAGGTTGACTCAGCTTTCCATCCTTCCGAGGTGGGTAAAATGAGGACCCAGATTGTGAGAGGGTTGTTAGGGAGGGTTCTAAAGCACTATAAATCGGTATATAAGTCTAAGTGCTATTGCTATTGCTATCACCCAGGAGCTGAAGGTCTTGTTTTGTAAATAGGCTGGCCCAGTCCTTCTCAATGGGCACCAAATAACTGCTGGGAGCAGGGAGCTGAAGCTTTGAGTTTTTGTCTCCCTTAAGATTTCTATTTCTCTTTTAGGGGAAGTATAATATTCTGCCTTTTTAATATTTCCTAGAATATTTCATTCTTCTAGGAGGGGTGAGTGGGTGGGTTCTAACATTCTACAGTAGCTCAGGGTTGAGCTCCTGAGTGATTGTTTTCTTGTAGATTTTTCATGACCCAAACATGATAACATCATTGGTGCTAGTAACCACACGGATGACGTTACCTAGTTGGGTCATGAAATGTCTGCAAGAAAACAACTAAACTCAAAGAACACCAAAGGCTCTTCATTTCCCTGGTGGCTTTTTCATAACAGCTTCCTCTGCACTGTTTCGATATTCAAAATGAATTCCTGAATTGTATTTAGTATATTTAGTATTTATTTGATTTTTCAATCACTTACAAGATATAGATATAAGAATAAATATATAGTAGTTTTGAATATATGAGATAGATACTATAAGAAAAATAGAAAACTATAGGACAGGGATGGTAGGCATGATTGGTGCGCTTATGCACACCCCCTACAGGCTTCTTAGGAAGGGGGTGAGGTCAATGGTAGATAGTCTAAGATTAAACTTTTTGGGGTTGGGGGAAGAAACCACAGAGTCAGGTAGAGTATTCCAAACATTGACCACTCTGTTGCTGAAGTTATTGACATAATTAATTGATATAATTAATCAATAAATATAATTAATTTATATAATTGATAGTAGAAAATGAGGCTGGGGGGAACCAATCTGTTGAATTACCCAAATTTAGCTACTGACTTGTAACTGTTTGAGTGGCTGACAATATCACAGAGTTTGCACTGTCATGTGGCAATGTGTTTTCTTCGCTGGCTAACAACGCTCCCTCAATACTGATACTGGACTAGATTGGCATCAGGAAAGCTGAAACAGCCACCAGAGGAAAGGAATTCCGCTACCCTCCTGGAGCTGCTGTGACATCACAGCAATCAGCCAATCAGAAAAGGTTTCATCTCCAGAAAATTAAACCATTCTTCATCTTCATCTAGGGAAGCGAGGCCTTCATTAGCTGTTGTGTAACTGAAGAACTGCAGCTTAAGCCCATGTCACACTGGCCAACGGATGCAAAAAGGACACAGCGGACGAGCAAAATGTTCCATCCGTTGTTATCTGCTCTCAAAAGGGGCAAAAATTTGCATTACCGGAGCAGATAACACGGACGCGGGGAGGACGCAGGGCGGATGCAAAGTGGATGCGGAATGGAAGCCCAGCGGATGGAAGCAGATGAGAGCGGATGGCACATCCGCTAGGCTTCCGGGAGGCCTCAGCAAAGTGGACTCGGAACGGATATAGCGGATGCACAGTGGACGCTGAATGGATGAAGTGATGCACAGCGGATGTACAGCGGATGCAGAGCGGAAGCCAAACGGATGCCTGGCGTTAATTGCGCATACGGGGAGGATGCATTGCATCAGCCCCGCCGATATAATGGAAGCAGCTCGGAAACAGGTCGCCATTCAGAGGAAAGATCTGCTGCCGGACGGATTGGCTGCCTTGCCAGCCCTGCCTGCATGTCTGCCTGCCAGCCTTGCTGCCAGCCTTGCTGCCAGCCTCCCTGCCGGCCTCCCTGCCAGCCTTGCTGCCAGCCTCCCTGCCAGCCTTGGTTCCTGCCAGCCTCCCTGCCGGCCAGCAACCCAACAACCATGCGGAAGCACAGCAAGCCTCGGCCATCTGCTGCCAGCCCTGGCAAGAGGAACAGGGCTACCATCCTGCCCCCTGGCCCTCACTCTGGTTCTGCTGGGGCTTCTGCAGCACGGGCTCGCTCTTCTGGGGCTGGCGCTTCTGCTGCTTCTGCTTCTGGAGGAGCTGATGACAAGCACTCCAGCACCAGCCACCTCCACAGCACCTGGACCCTTCACCCCTGAGACTGAGCGACCAAGAGGAGTGCCAGAAACTCATTTTTGTTTTATAGCTTCTTGTTAATAAAGTCTATTTTTGATTCATACACTTGCTTCATTTCTTTTTTTTAATAAAGTCTTGGTGGAAACTTTTAGAAATGGTTTAAGCCTTTGCATGCTTGTGGGATGGGTTAAGATAGCTGTGGGATGGGCAGGGATACCTGTGGGATGGGCAGGGATACCTTTGGGATGGGTTAAGATAGCTGTGGGATGGAGAAATCTCCAGTGCAAGCATAGTGGGACTATATGGTCCACCCTCCCAAGTCCACACCTACGGCCCTTTATTATCAATAATAATGTAATAATTATCCACACATGTCAACATAAACACAACTCTTTATTAAACGCCCTGTTCATTGTAGGCCAACCCAACATACATGGCCCAATCTCATCCGTGTGATGAGACAGGCTGAAGGAAGCATCCATTAAGCATTTACCATCCTGTCTTGCCACTCCACTGCTCCAGCTGGGGAGTTGCACCTGTGTTTCAGGAGGTTGCGCTGCTTCTTCGCCTCACGTGAGGCTCTGTTGGGGCCTTGCACATCCTCAGTGTCGATCAGGTTTTGCCCTTGCCTCCATTCTCCAGCCTCCATGTCCCCATTGCCTTGTTGACAGTCCACAAGCCTGTTCTGCAACACTGGGTAGCGGGTGCGCATGAGATTGTGCAGGATGCAGCAAGCTTCCACGATCCTCCTCATGGTCTCTGGGCTATGCTGCATGTTGGTGAGAAGTACCTGGAACCTGTTGGCCAGGATGCCAAAGGCGTTCTCCACCACCCGTCTTGCCCTGAACAACCTGTAGTTGAAGATCCTCTCTTCACGGATGAGGTATTTGGAGGTGTAGGGCTTCATGAGGTAGGTTGTGAGGGAGAAGGCGTCATCCCCCACGATGAAGTAGGGCACATCTTGTGTGTCATTGGGCAGCGGGTCTGGATCAGGGAAGCCCACCATGAGGTTACGTTCCAGCCCCTTCTTGAGGTGACTGGCGTTGTATACCTGGGCATCTGAAGATGAGCTGTTGCCTGAAGCATTGATGTACATGAACTTGTAATCAGCATCGACCATGGCGAAGGGGATGATGCTGAAGAAGCCCTTGGAGTTGAAATAAGTGAACCCTGAGTTGGGTGGAGATTTGCAGGCCACGTGCTTGCCATCTATGGCTCCAACGGTGTGGGGGAAGTTCCACTTCTGATACCACTGCTCTGCAACTTTCTTCCAGCCTTCTTCAATGGAGAGGCACTGGAGGAGCTCCTCCATGTACTCTTCAATGATGGCCTGCACCACTTCTCTGACCACAAAGCTGATGGTGCTGGGTGGCACCCTCCAGCCGTACTGCATGCTCCTGTAGGTGGTCCCTGAGACCAGGTGGCGCAGAGTGAGTGCCACCTTGAGCCCAGGGTCCAGGCTGGGCGGGAAGTTGGTGTTTGTCTTGCTCAACCTGGGTGTCAGACGCTGCACAACTTCGTCAAACATAGCTGGAGGCATCCTCATGAAGTTCTGGAATGCCTGATTGTCTTTGCTCCTGAGCTCCACCATCAGCTTGTTGTACAGTCCGTCCTCTGCTCTTCTGGCGAACCATCTTTGGACCCAGACTTTTTTTGGGTGCCTCCTTTTCTTTCCGTAGTAGAGTTCACAGAGCCTGTAGATGGTTTCGCACTGTTGCAGAAGGATGGTGGCTGCCGAAAGGACTTTGTCACAATCCACGGTGGACATGACTGGATGCTGTGGAAGAGGAAGAACCAGATGAAGGCTGCAGAGGTCTGCACCGCTGGGCTGCTGTTCTGAAAATGAGATGCAGGCGAGTTGCTCCCCCTTTTTATTGGCAGTATAGGTTTTCCGCTAGGCATCCTCTAGGCATCCTGTAGACATCCTTAATATCCGAGATAGGTCCCCTCTGCGAACGTTTTTTCCGTTTTAAACACTTTGTTTCCATTCTGCATCTGCTAGGCATCCGTTCTGCATCCGTTCCGCGTCCGTTCCGCTTCCTCCCTGTGTCCAGGCGGATGCGAGTTGCACGGATGCGGAACAGATGCCTAGCGGATATAGCGGATGCGTAGCGGATGCGTAGCGGATGCGTAGCGGATGCAGAACGGATGAACTGGATACATTTTCCGCGCAAAAGTTTTAGGCAGCCCAAAACTTCCGGAGCGGATGAAACGTCCATAAACGGATGCTGGATGGATAGAGAGGAACCAAAACGGAGGCAGTGAGTACATCGCGTTTTCGAACGGATGGCAAGGTTTTTTGTCCGTTTTACATCCTCTTTGCATCCGTTGGTTCAGTGTGACATGGGCTTTAACAAAACAACAGCAGACATTAACATGACACCCCCCCCCCCAAAAAAAAAGAAATTAAATACCCTCTCCAATCCTATACAAAACAAAAATACAGCCTTGAAATTTGGCGCTCCTTCACAACGGATGAAGCATCCTGTTTCACACCTTCTGAATTACTCAGAAATCTGACACTTTCTTTATCTTGAAGTCTATTTCTGTGCCAGAGGTTTAGTCTGATAGGGATTTTGGCATGTAATCTTAGAACTTCTCAGGGTAATATTTCTGGTGTCAGCACATAGCAAGGTTTTCTCAATGTCAACAAGATGGCTGGACTTCAATTCCCAGAATTCCCCAGTCAGCCATGTTGGCTGGGGAATTCTGGAAGTTGAAGTCCATCTATCTTGGAGTTGCTCAGGTTGAGAAATACTGCCACATAGGCTCTCTTACTATAGATCGGGGTGTCAAACTCAAGACCTGTGGACCGTATCCAGCCCGCTAGATACTTAGATCTGGCCAGCGGAGCCACCCTGGAAAAAGTGAAGAACTAGCCTGCAGTGCCCCAGCCAACGAAAACAGAGCTTGGGATGGGGGCACAACCCCCATGGCCCATTTTCACTGACAGAGGCCTAGAAAAAGAAACTAAAAACAAAGTAAAAGGAGAAATGTTTCCCCTTTTGTATTTGAACATCCAAGAAAGGACAGGAAAGGAGAAAGGGAAAGAGGAAAGACAAAGAAAAAAAAAGGAAAGATGGGAAGAGAGCAAGGAAGGAAAAAGAAGGAAAGACAGGAAGGAAGAAGAGAATGAAGAGGGTAGGAAAAAGAAAAGGAAGGAAGGAAGGAATGAGAGAGAGGGAGTGTCCGAGGGAAGTCCTGTCTTAGCCCTTGGCCATCACAGGTGCCCCCAACACGAATGACCATGTTGGCCCCCCGACCCCCAAGGTCAAACACAACCCTGATGCATCCCTCAATGAAATCAAATTTGACACCCCTGCTGTAGATAGTCCTTGACTTACAAGAATTCATTTAGTGGCCATTCAAAGTTATAACGGAACTTGAAAAAGTGACTTATGGTCATCACCCTTATGACTATGACAGCATCCCCTTGGTTACATAATAAAAGTCAGATGCATGGCAAATGACTCATATTCAAGACGGTTGTAGAGTCCCAGAATCATGTGATCAGCTTTTGCGGCCTTCTGACAAACAAAGGGAGTGGGGAAGCCAGATTCACTTAACAACCGTGTTACTAATTGAACAACTGTGGTGATTCACTTTAACAACCGTGACAAAAAAGGTTGCAAAAAAGGGTAAAACCTACTTAACAAATGTTTCAATAACAGAAATTTTGGGCTCCATTGTGATTGTAAGTCAAGGACTATGAGCCACGGTGGTGCAGTGGTTAGAGAGCAGTACTGCAGGCTACTTCTGCTGACTGCCGGCTGCCTACAATTTGGCAGTTCAAATCCCACCAGGCTCAAGGTTGACTCAGCCTTCCGTCCTTCTGAAGTTGGTAAAATGAGGACCCAGATTGTTGGGGGCAATAGGCTGACTCTGTAAAACCACTTAGAGGTGGCTGTAAAACACTGCGAAGCGGTGTATAAGTCTAAGTGCTATTGCAATCTGTATAAGCTTTGGTCCACTGATGGCCTTAAAATGAAAAGGAAATTCATAATCAAATTTCTCATTTAACTTACCCAGATTAACCAAAGAGGCTTTTTCAAACAAGCCACATTATAGCTAGATAGGGGCTCAACATGTGGTCCTCAATTTAGTGAACTTAGCAATTGTTCAAGGTTCCAATTGACCTAAATAGAAGGGAGGGTATATTTGACCCAGATTTAAAGTTTCTTTCCCATGGTCACATGATTGTACTTCTTCAGTCTTCAGCAATCAGACTTATGGTCCTTTTCAATGTTCTGTAGTCAGGTGCCCCTGTTTTATGATGGTTTTGCTAAAACCAGGCATATGAGATGTGGTGGCACAGTAGTTAGAATGCCAGCCGTTCAGTAGTTCGAATCTCACTGGCTCAAGGTTGACTCAGCCTTCCATCCTTCCGAGGTCGGTAAAATGAGGACCCAGACTGTTGGAGGCAATAGGCCGGCTCTGTAGACTGCTTAGAGAGGGCTGTAAAAACATTGTGAAGCTGTATATAAATGTAACTGCTATTGCTATTTATTGCCGGTTTTAAGCAAAATCACACCCACAGTGATCCACTGTATTCTTCACTGTTTACTTAATTACATCCTCAAAAAAAAAAAAAAAAACACATTACAACTCTTATGGGCAACCTCCATATGGTCCTAACTTGAGGATTACCTGTATTGTGAATTTGGATCACTTAGTTATGGGATTGAATTAGGATCAGGAAAACAGAGCAGATGATAGTTGGAGTGGCTCAGAAGCCACACACACTGTCAATATAAGAGATTAAAAAAAATAATTATGGTAAATTAATAAGAAGGAAACTCACCTTTTGGTTTCAGTTAATATTATTGCCACACCTCACTGGTGAGAGAGAGGGAATTCGCGCGATAAGGTAGAGGTGGGTCTTTTAAAATGGGACAGCCCAAACATAGTGAAGGGCAGGGTTCGTTTTTTTCCTGCAACCTTTTTTCGGACCCGGTAGGAAGGAAAGGAGGCTATTCTTGCCTAATGTGAACTGGCAGATTGTGCTGCCCATTCAGAATTAACGCTGACACAAGTACAGGTTGCACCATTCTTGGGCAAACCTCTTGGAAGGTGAACCTTGGGTGAAATGCGTGGCACCCCTGAAATTTATTACCACTCAGAAGATTGCTGAGCAGGCAAGATGCTGGTGTAGATAGAAAGAATTAGACTGTGAAACAGTATTGTAATGATTTAACCCATTGCTGTGAATCAACCTGCTGTCTTTAAAATATGGGTTGTCCTTATAACTGTAATATAGACTATAGAATAGCAGAGTTGGAAGGGACCTTGGAGGTGTTCTAGTCCAACCTCCTGCTTAAGCAGAAAACCCTATACCATTTCAGATAAATGGTTATCCAATCTCTTCTTAAAAACTTCCAGTGTTGGAGCATCTACAACTTCTGGAGGCAAGTTGTTCCACTGGTTAATTGTTCTGTCAGGAATTTTCTCCTTAGTTCTAGGTTGCTTCTCTCCTTGATTAGTCTCCATCCATTGTTTCTCATCCTGCCCTCAAGTGCTTTGGAAAATAGCTTGACTCCCTCTTCTTTGTGGCAGCCCCTTTTTTTCATCAGACTAGACATACCCAATTCCAGCCACTATTCTTTATATGTTTTAGCCTCCAGTACCCTAAATCATCTTTGTGGTTCTTTTTTGCACTCCTTCTAGAGCCCCAATATCTTTTTTACATCATGGCAACCAAAACCGGATGCAGTATTTCATGTGTGGCCCCACCAAGGCTTTATAAAGTGATATTCACACTTCGTATGATCTTGATTTTGTCCCTCTGTTAATGCAGCCAAGAACTTGGTTGGCTTTTTTGACAGCTGCTACACATGGCTGGCTCCTATTTAAATGATTGTCCACTAAGGACTCCAAGATCCCTGTTACAGTTACTATTATTGAGCATGGTACCACATATATTGTACCTGTGTATTTTGGTTTTTCTTGCCTAAATGTAGAACCTTACTTTTTGATAATGGGTCCTGTCCATTCCTTTTGTACATTGTGACGTTTGTAAAGCAAGTTATTCTGTGACCAATCCAATTTTAAGATTTTTTTTTCAGTGGACATTAAGATAGCTTGGCAGTTGTAAAGCAAACCCATTGTTCACTAGGGCAGGAGTCTCCAACTCTGTGAGGAATCAGTACGGGTAGCTGAAGGTGAGTGGAGGGTGAGCCAATGAAACCTAAACCATCACAACCACTCCATGGAAAAATTCTCTTCTATGAAAACAGTCCCCCATGCTGAAAAGATTGGGGACACTAAGGAATTGCACTAAGGGATGATTTGTTCAAAACGGGAAGCAAAACATGTCAAAAATCATAGCCACATGACTATAGGGTGTTATAAACAGCTGTAAATATTGGCCAGTTGTTCAGGGCCCAAAGTATAGCAATGTGACTGTGAGCTGTCAGAACTTCAAATCCAGGTCATATAGTTTTTGGGGTGGCAGGAGTGGGCAATAATGGCCCAATTCTGGGAGTCGAAGTCCATGGGTCAAAAAAGAGCGATAGTTGCCCTCCCCTGATTTGGGGGAGTCCGTTGCAACTTTGAATGGTTTCAAGTGATCGGTTGTAAGTCAAGGACTACCCATAATGCTCAACATATTTCTCAGTTGCAGAGGAAATCAAGAAAGATCTTCTAAAGCCCATAAACATATGGGAGAAACTTACCTCTAAAACTCTCAATTACATTCTCCCAAACTCTTAATTATGCTCACATACGGACTAGCTTAACTAATTTTAAAAAAATCCCCATATCCCTGCCAAATTCATAATTTCCTGCTCGGGTATTATTCTCGAGGCACAAATAAAAAGCTTGCTCATAAGAGTGTAGGTTTCCATGACTTCTATTTATTGCTGAAGTGACTTCCGGGTAATCTTTATTAGAAATAACTTTTATCAAAAAAAAGCTTGCTGCTTGAGAGTGGCCTTCCTTTTTTTTTTTGCAGGTTGTAAACTCTGTTTCCTGATAAAAGTTCCAGGCCTAATTTACTCCTTGAACCAAAGCACTGATTTATTGCTGATGGGGCATCTGATTCAATTGCTGAAGTTGGCTGATTTGCTGCTAAAATCAGCTGACAAAATATCAGAGTTGGAAGAGACCTTGGAGGTCTTCTAGTCCAACCCCCTGTTCAAGCAGGAGACACTATACCCGTGATGGCGAACCTCTGGCATGTGTGCCATAGGTGGCACGCAAAGCCATCTCTCTGGGCATGCGAGCCGTCGGCCCAGCTCAGTTCTGCTGTGCATGCGCACATGCCTCCCGCCAGCCAGCTGGTCTTCGGGTCTCTGCTGTGCATGCGTGGGAGCAGGGTACATGCATGGGGTGCATACACAGGGGATAAGTGAGCATGCACGGGATGGGGCACTTACATGGGCGATGGACACACAAACATGGGACGATGCGTGCATGCTTGGGGGAGTGCATGCATGCATGGCGGATGTACGTACATTGCATTTTGGCAATGCGTGTGCACTTTGGGCATTCAATACTGAAAAGGTTAGCCATCATTGCCCTATACATTCTGGGCAAATCCAGTCTCTTCTTGAAAACCTCCACTGATGGAGCATCCACAACCTCTGAAGGCAAGCTGTTCCGTGATTAGTTATTTTAACTGCCAGGAAATTTCTCCTCAATCCTAGGTTGCTTCTCTCCTTGATTAGTTTCCATCCGTTGTTTCTTGTTCTGCTTTCTGATGCTTTGGAAAATAGTTTGACTCTTCTTTGTCTTTTTTGTGGCAGTTTATTAAGGTAAGGAAGCAGAAAAGATGGAATGGAATGACTGTAGGATGGATAATGTGCTAACTAAAGAAGAATGTTACTAAAAAATAAGAAGACATTTTGGTGAAATATAGCCATGGGCATGCATTGCATTATGGTAAGATGCATTGTGATAAGAACTTCCCAGAGGCCAACTAGGATATATCTAGAAAGCTCACAGATACATACAGCAAAATGTTTCCTGACAGTGAAAACAATTAATCAGTGGAACGGATTGCTTCTGGAAACTATGGGTGCTCTATTACTGGATGTTTTCAAAAAAAGACTGGACAGACATTTGTACATAATTGTATAGGGTCTCCTGCTCTGAGCAGGGGTTGGACTAGAAGACCTCAGAGGTCCCTTCCAGTACTGAGTTCTACATTAACCCACTTCTACTGTCCTCTGGAGTTAATATCTAAGCTGAAGTTGGCCATGGGTCCAGTGACAGTAAACAGCAATCACGTTTTCTGCCTCTAAATGTCAAATGTTCTTGAATTGCCTCAAGTTCCACTTTAACTGGAGGCCATTAGGATATCATATTAAGATATATTTTCATTGTATTTCTTTTTTATTTTTATTTTATGGGTTCTGCTATTTTGCTTCTGTTTACATTCCTTTTATTTTCTCTCTTGAGAAAGATTGGCAGCAAATAAATTCAACAAATAACAGAATAACAGAGCTGGAAGGGATCTTACTTCAACATCATGCTGAAGCAGGAAATCAACATCAACAAATGGCTGTCCAATCTCTTCTTAAAACCTCCAGCATTGGAGCACTCCTGGAGGCAAATTATTCCATTGATTAATTGTTCTCCCTGTCAGGAAAATTTATTCTTAGTTCTGGGTTGCTTCTCTCCTTGATTAGTTTCCACCCACTGCTTCTCCTTCTCCTTCTCCTTCTCCTTTTTCTCCTTCTCCTCCTCCTCCATCATCCTTCAGGAACAATAAGGTTTGAAGGGAGCTTGGAGATCTTCCAATCCAACCCACTGCTCAGGCAGGAAGTCCTTCCTATACCATTTCAAACAAAGGGCTATCCAAAAAACTTCCAGTTGTTGAAGCATTCACAACTTTGAAGAGAAAGTTGTTCCACTGATTAATCGTTCTCTCCCTGTCAGGAAAATTTCTCCTTAGTTCTAGGTTGGATCTCTCCTTCATTAATTTCCTTCTTCATACCTCAGTTCTTTTTGCCAACCTTTGCTTTGAGCTAAAAAATAAAATAAAATCCCCAATCAGTCCAAACAAAGGATTTGTCTATTAAGCCCCTAATCGTTTCAATTTCTTTTTTCCTGGTATTTTCTCTGGCTCTAAAGACAGCAGAGAGCTTTGCCGGTGTCCAGTGCCTGGTGCTAAAAGAAGGAATTGTTTCTTTCAGTGAAGAAATGACTAATTCACAACCCACGAGTTTGTGTACTTTGTTTGGGTGATGTAACATTTCTTACCAGAAAGACAGTCATGTCCAAAGGATCGTGCAGGCCCTTTTTGTGCTGGCTGCCTGCTAGCATCGTATTGGGAAACAAATGCATTTTTGAGGCACTTCTCTGCCTGCGTTTCAGTTTGCTAGGCCTAATCTTTGAAGACCTCTTGGCTTTGCTCGTTTTAACAATTCTCTTTGCACACCTCCTTTGGCATCTGGAAGGCCCATGTGACAATTTCTCATGCCCTCTCAATGGTGCATGAAAACAGTTCCTTTATTGTTTGAAAAAGCTCCTTCCGGCCTGGTTCCTTCGCCACCAAAGCTTGCTTTTTTTCCTTTTCCCTTAAATAAACAGTGCTAATGCCATGGAGATTGCACAATGCATCTCTCTCTCTCTCTCTTTCTCTCTCTCTCACATATACACACACACACACAGGGAGGGAGGGAGAGAGAGAGAGAGAGAGAGAGAGAGAGAGAGAGAGAGAGGTTTGTGCAAGAGCTTGGCAGCCATATTTGTTCTGTTTATGGCATATTCCAAGAAGGAACAAAAAATACAGTTGGTAATCCCTTGCCAATGGTACTCAAACATCAACTGGGAACAGGAAGGGATGGGTTGTAGTGGATAAGCCAGCTGGACAAGGCACTGAACTCATTTACTGCTTGAGGGCGGGCATTACAAATCAAGTCAGCTTCCCAAATCAAGACAAGGTGGAGAATTTGAGATGGAAGCAAATTGCTTTCAAGGATGTCTTTGGCACGCGATTGCAACCGGGGCAAAAGGAGAATAAGAATTTTTTAAAACTGGGCTAGCTTATAAGCAGCAGCCAATCTGGAAATAATAGCCAAAATAGAAATATAATATCGGAATTATAATGAATATAATATCGATGAGGGACAGTTTCAAAGTTCTATTGATTGAGATCAAAACTCCTACTATTTATCCTTCTTATAATGTTTTTTACTTAAAATGAAGAGGACCAACTTTCAAAAGAGAAAAGTCTTCAACTTACAACAATTTAGTTGTAAGTTGAGGACTTTTAGAATGGTTTAGTGACCGTTCGAAGTTGCAATAGCACTGAAAAAAGTGACTTATGATCATTTTTCACACTTGCGACCATTGCAGCATCCCCATGGTCACGTGATCCAAATTCAGACACTTGTGAACGGACTTATATTTATGACATTTGCTGTGTCCTGGGATTTATGTGATCCCCTTTTGTGACTGTCTGACAAGCAGAGTCAATGGGGAAGCCAGATTCACAGAACAACCATGTTACTAATTTAACAGCTGCAGTGACTTCCTTAATAACTGGGTCAAGAACAGTCATAAAATGGGGCAAAATTCACAAATGTCTCACTTGGCAACATTTGGGGCTCAGTTGTAGTCATAAGTTGAGGACAACCTGTAAAGATTTGTGGCACAGGAACAATTGCTTCGTGAGTGTAAATTAGGTTATATAAGTCCTTAGCCTTCCATGAACCCTAATAAGCATTTCTGATGTTTCTTATTTCCAACTTCTTCAGCCTCCTTGACTCATTTCATTAGTCCATTTCTACAAATTATTGCGTAGTTAAGTGAAATGAAGAATGGTTGCAGGAACTGGGCATGGCTAGTCTAGTGAAGAGAAGGACCAGGGGAGACATGATAGCAGTCTTCCAATATTTGAGGGACTGCCGTAGAGAGGAAGGGGTCAAGCTATTTTCAAAGAACTTGTAGGCCAAACAAGGAATAATGGATGGAAACTGAACAAGGAGAGATTTAACCTGGAAACAAGGATAAATTTTCAGACAGTGAGGACAATCAATCCATGGAACGGAAGTTGCCTTCAGAAGTTGTGGGAGCTCCATTACTGGAAGCTTTCAAGAAGAGTGCATCTGTCAGAAATGGTGTAGAGTCTCCTGCTTGGGTGAGGGGATTGGACTAGATGACCTACAAGGTCCCTTCCAACTCTGTTAATCTGTAAATCCGAAATGATGCTAACCAGCTATCTTTCTGCCTGGGAGAACAGAATCCACATTGCCCCAATAAATGTGGGAAGGCATATGTCAAAGGCATTTAGTGGCAAAAAAAAAAAATCTTAAATGAATCTAGGACAGCTGGGGAAAAAAATGCCTTTTTCGTCTCTGAAATGCTAAACAGATAACTTTTGGGTGAAATGAATAAACAACCTGATGTGATGTAAGACAGCGTCTCATATTTTCTATGAATCATACTTAAGTGGAACAAGCTGAAGATTAGTTCAAGCTAAATCCAGAGAGTTTGAACATTGGAATACAGGTAGTCCTTGACTTATCACCAAAATTGGGACTAGGATTTCTGTCACAAAGCAAGGCAGTTCTTCAGTGAATCATGCGGTCCACAGGTTTGCCACTATTAAATTCAGTTGTTATTAAGTGAATCTGGATTCTCCCATTGACTTTGCTTGTTGGAGTCAGATGGGAAGGTTATGAAATGGTGATCAAATGACTTTGGGGTGCTACAACTCTCAGAAATACGTGCTGGTTGCCAAGTGCCCAAATTTAAATCACATAATAATGAGGACGCTGTAAATCATTGTAATTATGAGGATTAAAAGATGACCAGATGACAGAATTGGATGGGACCTTGTAGGTCATCTAATCCAACTCCCCTGCCCAAGCAGGAGACCCTACACCATTTCTTATGTAGGCAGTCCAGTCTGTTCTTGAAATCTTCCAATGAGGGAGCTCCCACAACTTCCGAAGGTAGGCTGTTCCACTGGTTGATTACTTTCATGGTCAGAATTTTTTTCTTTATTTCCAAGTTGAATCTCTCCTTGTTCAGTTTCCATCCATTATTACTAATCTGACCTTCGGGTGCTTTGGAGAATAGCTTGACCCACTCCTCTCTGTGGCAGCCCCTCAAATATTGGAACACTGCTATTATCGTGTCACTCCTAGTCCTTCTTTTCACTAGACTGGTCATGCTCAGTTCCTGCAACTGTTCATTGTATGTTAGGCTCCAATCCCCTAATATTTTTGGTTGCTCTTCTCTGTACTTTCTAGAGTCTCAACATCTTTTGTTTATAGTTTGGTGACCAAAACTGGGTGCAGTATTCTAGATGTGGTCTTACTAAGGCTTTATAGAGTGGTATTAGTACCTCCCTTATCTTGATTGTTCATGCAACTTAGAATTGCATTGGCTTTTTTGATTGCCGCCATACACTGTTGGCTCATATTTAATTGGACTGGTTTTCAATAACATAGTAAATTTGTACAGTTGCTGAATGAATCGTTGTAAGAGCCATGGTGGTGCCAGGGTTAGAATGCAAATTTGCAGGCTAACTCTACCCACAGTCAGGAGTTCGATCCTGACCGGCTCAGGGTTTACTCAGCTTTCCATCCTTCCAAGGTTGGTAAAATGAGAGCCTATATTCAGGAGTGGGATTCCACCAGTTCACACCTATTTGCTAGAACCGGTTGTTAACATTCTAAGCAGTTTGGAGAACCAGTTGTTAGAAGAAATTACTGGCCTAGTCCTGTAAGGAAGGCAGGAAGGAAACATTCTGGTGTTGCTTACAGAAACTGCCTCTCCATTAACTCTTACTACATTCTTGGGAGGATTAGACTTCCTGTCTCAAGAACTTCTCTGGAGTTTTTTTCCCCTCGTTTGCTGGTACTTTGCTTGTGTGGAGTGACCATTTAAAGTTACAATGGCACTGAAAAAAGTGACATGACCATTTTTCACACTTACGACTGTTGCAGCACCCCTTCAGTCATGAGAGGCCTGGCGAGGAGATGCATGCCTCGAGGTGAGTGATATTGAGTTGGCCACAACAATCCAGTCACATGACCACCAAGCCATGTCCATCCAGTCACATGACCACCAAGCCATGCCCACCAACTAAGCCACGCCCACAGAACCAGTTGTTAAAAAATTGAATCCCACCCCTGCCTATATTCAATGGTGGGAGGCTGTCAGTGTAACAACCGGTTTGCTAATTGTGCACTTTGTGTGCGCACAGGAACTTCGAACAACTTTTGAAATTACTTACCTTCAATGTTACTTTGGGGAAGTAACACAGCTGAGGTGCAGCAATGCACTCTGCAGTGCAAATCAGCTGAGCAAATCAAGTGAGTACAATGGAGGGGTGGGCGGGCCAGCCCACTTGATTGTTGGAACAAACCGGTTTGGAGTCAGCTGATCTTTACCCGTCTGAACCCCACTCCTGCCTATATTGTTCAGCACAATAGGCTGATATTTGTTCACTGCTCAGAGAATGTTAGAAAGCACTATGGAACAGTATATAAGCCTCAATCAGGGGTGTCAAACTCAAAGCCCAAGGGCAGAATCCAGCCTGCGGGGTGCTTAGATCTGGCACCCCGCAGTTTCAATCCATTTTTGCTGGCAGAGCGCTTGGGCCCCCAGAGGCGCCCCTGATATGAGTGACGTCGAGCTGGCCATGCCTACCTTGGCCATGCCCACCTGGTTCTGTCCCCCACCTGAGATCAAACACAACCCTGATGCGGCCCTCAATGAAATCGAGTTTGATACTCCTGCTATTGCTGCAAGTTGAGGGCTATCTGTACTAATATTGAAATAAGACTTCAAAACTGGATGGGAAGAAGTTGTAGAGATGTTTGTTGCACATAATAAAAGGCAGAGTTTTAGTTGCATTGCTGCGGGTGCCATACTGACTTTTTTTTTTAAAAAAAACCATCTGTGGTAGTTTCTGTCGTTGGAAAAGAACATCTTTCTGAAAAAAAACAACAACTATATCCAGGGAGTCACAAGACCCAGTTTGAAAAGCATATGTTCTCCATTTTAATGGGAAACAATTAAACTGTTGAAAACAAATGTATGCCTGGAGAAGGAAACAAACATGTCTGCTACACAGGCCACAATCCAAAGCACATTCAGATGAGGGAGATTTGGCTCAAAGTCATCCAGGAAACTTCTATGGCTGGGGTAGCTTTGAATCTGCTTCTTGAATCTGCATCCTATTTGTTTTTGTTATTGTTATTATTATTCATCCTACAGCCAGCCAGCATCACATAGTCAGCCAGATGTTTTGACTAGATTTGACATTTCTTCTTCTTCTTCTTCTTCTTCTTCTTCTTCTTCTTCTTCTTCTT